>VXBZ01008622.1:0-26317 GCA_013399135.1 Heliornis fulica
CCTCTTGCTGAACTATGACAGTGTGGGTTTAGTGTTTGTCTTTCTGCTTCAAATTATCCAAATTAGTAACTGCATTTTTATGAGTTAATTTTCTCCAAGTCTACTTTGTCCATGACAGCAATTAGTAATCAATCTGTCTGTCTTTATCTCAACCCATGAACTTTCTCTTTCTGTTCTTCCTATTTTTCCCCCTTGAGAGGAGAAGGGAGCAAACAGCTGGATGAGAGTTCACCTGTCAACCAAGGCTAACCCACCATGCATGGTTGTTCTTCCTATCCTATACGTCTCCTGCTAAATGGCAACACATTGCTATTTGTCCCACATTCAGGGTCTCCACTTTGAGACACGAGAGAACATACATAACTTGTACATTGCTGTAAAGATTGATCCCTTTAATCCCCAGCTAGAACTTCACTGCTAGGTTTTTATACACAGCCATTTATTACTTAATATAGTCCAGATGGCAAATTCTCTGCAGAAAAACTCTGTGACACTACTCTAATCCAACATAATACAAAAAGTGTGATAAGCACAGTTCCAAAGGGATGTCTTTATCTGCCAGGTCATAGGCATTCAGGAGAGCAGCTGAAAGACTCTTCCGTTTCCTACCTTACTTGATGCTTTGCTTCCGCTTCAGCATCCCACTGTGTAATCCACTCAGTGTGGTGAGAAATATGTGAGAGTTACACCCTTAGGGAGAACACTGCTTCTTTAAGCTGCTTTTTACTTAAGACATTCTGCTGCTGACTGCCCACAGTTGCATACCACCAGTGGCACTTCTTTCCCTGGATTCACGATTTTGGAAGCCAAAAAAAAAATAACATGGATAGTATGGGGAGAAAGAGAAAATGAAGCCATGAGCTTTTTTTCATTCACATGATCTTTTGTGGGGTTTTCCTTGGTTTATGGATTTCTGTGTATGCTCATTGCTTGTGATACATCTTATACACAACAGTTTTTCTGCAGTACTTACACCTCAAGAACAGTGTAAGTTATTGATATAAATGCTTCTCAGGAGTTTCTTTTAGTTTCTAGTCTTGTCTTTTATTATGATAAAAATGAACAAAATTTTTAGAACACAATTTTATTTTGCCTCATTCAAGAGTCCAGCAATTTAATTTACTCAGTGATGCTTCTTTTTGGAAAGGTATTGGAAAAAATGCACCTTCCAGATATCACTTTTATTATGTATAGTGGAAAAGGACATTCTGTTTTACCAATAAACAGACTGTTAAATTCTGCTTTACCATACTAGATAAAATTTGTATACAATTTTGAGCATGTTTCATTGCATGAATTGCTTATTCTCAAAGGGAAAAATATGCCTTTGCTAAAATGACCAACGTG
The DNA here is from genome assembly GCA_013399135.1 of Heliornis fulica. NCBI lineage: Eukaryota > Metazoa > Chordata > Aves > Gruiformes > Heliornithidae > Heliornis > Heliornis fulica. The sequence goes on from VXBZ01008622.1 coordinate 1,348, forward strand.
ACCCTCCATGTCCTTTGTGTTTGTCTTTGGCTCTTGCTCTGTGTCAAGAAAAACCTAAGCGGTTTCATTTTTCTATAGCTGAAACGATACTCTGCCCACAGGCAAACTTCTTTCCATATTTTTTTACCTGAAACCTTAACTTAATTTTCTCCCAGAACATGCAATGGTAACAAGCATGCTCATATCCTAAACCTTTTTGTGTTGTCTCAGTCACCAGTAGAAAATCATGTTAGGTAGTACTGCCTAGTGCCTGAACCAGAAAATCACTGAATGTGGTTAGTAGCAGAGATAATGAGCATACTCTTCCCGATGAGTGCAATATTTGGTTTTATAATTATAAAGTTTTCTCATATTTTTGTTCTAAATTTCGATAAGAAATTTATTCTACCCCATGCTAGGCTCCAGCTACCAGAAAAAGCAAACATTTTTTGAAACCAAATCACCAAACTGAAAAATTGTAATGGTAAAGCGTAAACAGAAACACTTAAATAACCTGCTTTCTTACAGTACTAAAATGTATTACAAAATTAAGGTCTTCTTGGGTTTGGATCTTTAAAAAAAAAAAAAAGGAGAATAAAGCTGCTGACATTAATACTCCAAGACAGTTTCCAGATGAATGACAAAGATATAAATGCACATTTATTGTACAACCCACCTTCTGTGCTTTTTTCTTTCAGAAGGTGAACAATGCAAAGGAGGAGTCTTGAGTAGCATGCTGTTAAATTAGAGCTTAGCTGTAGCATTTCAATGAAGCAAAGGCAACGTAAAGACAAGTTGATGGGAACCTTCCGTATGCCGCACTAAATATCGCATCTTCCCATCAAAGTGATAGTCCACCCCTTCTCAAAACAATCGAGTGTCTTTGTTCTCTCCTTGATGTTGGGGTGACTGGGTCTAAGTCTGGATTGAGAAAATCTGAATAAATCCCTACTGCTTGGTAATTAAACAATGTGTGGAAGACAACACAGTGTTCTGCTGTCATATATATATGTGTATATGTAGGTTTACTGTATAAGCATATCTACCACTGGAATTTCAATTAGAATAGCATGTTCCCTAATAGATTAAATTAGTAAACTAGAGAAGGAAGCTGGAGTTGTGAGTCAAATAACATTAATTGTTCTTTTCAAATGCACAGAAAATATTAAATAAAAACTAACAACACAACAAATTAAATTATCTGCTTTTCTAAGATTTTAAGAGCCTGTTTAAATAAGGCAAGTCATCTTACTTTTTAGATAATTGCCAAGAGTGTTTTTCCCATTAATGCCTTGCCAACTTATTTATCATCTCTGGGCACAAGTAACAGAAGTCAATAGAATTCAATAGACTTTGAGGACATTTGGATCCAACTCTGATCCACTTTCTTTAACTGATTGATCATTTAGCTAATCATTTTGGAAGCTTCCCCAAAAAGTAAAAGAAAATTGAAGTACCAAGGCACATTTTCACATATTTGTTTTCAAAACAAAAGCAGAAAAGGCACTTGGAAAATTAGTACCAATGACAGTGAGGTTATTAAATACTAAATGTCATGAAAATGAAACATCTGGGTGCTTCAGCTTCCAGGAAATAAAACCAACAGCATGCCTCTAATTTGCCTGAAACTTAATGATTTAAGGAAAAGTCTAGCATTTGCAGTTTCCAGAAGTACTGTTGATGTCCTATGGATTCAGTGGGTCACAATTAGTGAGAATGATAAATCCATGTAACCAAAGGCAGAATTGTTGTAAAGTTAATCCAAGTATGGGAAACCAATTCACATTTTTAATAGGGATATTTGACAGATTCATCTGTTTGTGGGCAGCTGTTTCATGGACAGCAGAGACTGGCACACTGCAATAAGAAGGGGTTCTGAAATTTAGTTGACATCATAAATTCTCTGAAGAAAAATTGTAGCAATAAAGCAGCTAACAAGGTTTGAGTATGACCCCATTTGGCAGCTTTCACCCTTCATGTTGAGACCCCTAATACAAAGGGCTTGTCAGTCTTTTGCTTCCAAGAATGTACTATTCTCTGCTCTTCTTTAGATATATGCATATTGTTAGAGTGCTAAAATAATTCTCTAATATTTTTTCCCTAATATTAGTATGCTGTAAAAATAAAATTATTGGCCAAGACGCAAAGGCTAATTTTTATTATGGAGCTGAGTGCTCCTATGGACATGCACATGCAGAGAGCTGTGCTCTCCCCCTGTATTTATTAAAAAGTCTCAGTTTCCAGTACTACCCTGTCTCCTCTGTTCAAAAGTGCAACTAACTCCCTTTCAGTAATGGTTTACATTAGTGTTCTCCCATTGACATTATTGAAGCTATGTCAGATCATTGTTATATGTGGCTCTCAAAGGCAGATTTTGCCTACAGTGAAGACCCATGGAATGCAGAGACCTGAGCAGATCACTTCACTGTGTTTCACTGATGAAGCTATGCCAATTATTCTTGTATTTGACTCTGAAAATTAGATTTTTACTAGCATCAGGATGTCCATGAGACATAGATTTTAACAATCCTCAGCACTAGTGTTTTCCAGGAAAAGAAAAAGCAGGAAAACTGTAAAGCTCTTAATTTTGGAGCACTGAGATATTTACCTAGTACAATAACATAGATTACATTAAAATTTAATGTTTGTATGTTAAAATCAATTCTGATTATTTTAAATTTAGAAACAGACTTTCTTTTAATGGAAAACCTTCCAAAGCATCAAAACTAGTGGCTGTTTTATGAAGCCAATTTTAGAATAGTGAGAAAGAGGCCTGCGGGCAAATTATTGCATGGAAAATCACACATGAGAGCAAAAGATTGAGGGTGCAAACATGAGTGCAACTGAATTAGTGGGATCTCTCTTACTGAGGAAGATTTTCCATTCCTTCTTTCTCCATCTGAAATAAGAGACCAGACCAACAAGGAGCTGGCCACCCCAAAAAGAAATGAGAAGCAGGAGGACAGCAAAAGCACACAAGTCATGGCTAAGAAGGGACATCAGGCCCTGAGATATTTGGAAGTTATGGAACTCAAGAAACCACAAAGTCACTACAACAAAGTTATTTTTTTTAAATCCCGAGTATTATATATTATTCTTGGGACAGTAGCATTCAAATTTACAATCTTTAGATGTACAGTGCTCCTGTTTGGTTTTATGAACAGGGAATTCCATGCATTTCCCTTTCTTACCACAAGCAGGTTGTGCTTGCTTTTGTTTAATTATTCTTTAATAATAGCTTTCATGGATATCAGTCCCTGATCAAACCAATCAGCCTAGTCAGCATAAATCATGCAGTTATGCAGCTGAAGATCCTGACTGAAAAGTTTGCATTCTCTCTTCCTTCCTTTTCTGTGTCTGTCAAGCATCCAAGTACACCAAGATGTCTGCCCCATCCTCTACTGATGCACAAACATCCCTCCAAACAACTTTGACTCTGGGGAAATAAAAATTGCCTCTCTACTGCATGGTCTCAATGCTCACTGGAAAACTGACAATAATTGCTGGACAATGAAGACTTGCTACTGTGGTGCGTTGAAAACCTTGACACTTCCTGGGACTAAAACGCTGTCACCTCAAACGCAAGCACTCACCCACTAGATATGGCCTCAAAAGTATTTATGGAGAGGAGGCTCATCATATATAAGACAGAGCCATTTGCTTCATGAGTTTGCCAGAGCCAGGGTAGTTACCCCCAGCTCTTGCCAAGCAAGACAGAGCAGAGTTCCTGAATCCTCCAGGCTGGATGCTGTGTTAATTGTCATTACTAGTAACCATCGTTTGCTATATATTTGCACAAAGCTTGGCACATATCTTAACATCTGAACATTAACAATTTAATAATATATATCAATAATTATACACTGTGATAATGAAAATTCAGCTTAAAAGTCATCGGGTATTTAACTATCATGAGTCAAATTTATATTACTGTGTTAATACTTATATTAATCTGAAAAATTACAAAAGCAAAACAGTCATTGCTAAGCTCCTCTAATTTAAAAACTTAAAAATATGTGAGTTAACACCAGAGGTTTAATGAGTTCTATCCCCTTGTCCGATTTCAATGGACAATAATTTCTATTATACCTCACAGGTATAAGAAGGGAAAACAGAAGGCCCCAGATCTCATCACTGGCAACTGCTCCTATCAAATTTAATTAATTTTGCTCTTTTCTGTTCATTTAATAAATCCAAAGGCATCTTCAGATTTTTTTTTCCACTGGAACAAATACTAGATAATGATTCAGTTCTTTTTGTCAAAGAAAAAAATATCGCTAATGTCCCATGTGATAGGGATATTAAGCTACTTCATAGATAGAAGTAGCTTCTATCTAAGTTGTAGGAAGAGATGTGCAGAGCCTGGTGTCGCACCAGTAAAACTTTTTCTCTTCCCACAGCTCCTGCCTCAGCCTTCCATAAGGTTCCACAAAACATTTGTTGCATTGCCTGCTTCTGCCAGTCACTCATGACAGAACAGAAAACATCTGTCATATTTTCTTGCAAGCCACAGCCCTGGGCTTAATACTTCCCCCTTTAAGCTGCACAAAAGTATAATCAAGTCTGTATTTCTGTGATTTTGTGATAATGTCATATCAAAATACCAGGAATTCTCTATGTGAAACAAACATAGACACACACACACACATATATNTCTTTTTTTTCTCTGGAGTAGGCTCCATCTCTATGTACTATATGTACTTCAATAAACGTGATTCTGTTTGCTGACTAAAATTCCAATGTGCAAGGATAGAAAGAGGGAAATGTGCATACTCCTCTCACTGCAGAAATAAAGGTGGGATTAGATCTCTGCCTACACTCCAAGAATTAGAAAAAAAAAAAAAGAAAATCAAAATACTTAAGGAGCTTTCTTTAAACTTTAGAAACCACTTTCTGGTTGTAATGATAGTTGTTCAGCGGAAAAATAGTAGACTCTACAGAATTTTCAGAACTTTTAAAAGAAGGTTTAGCTAAATGTGTCAGGAGCTAAGCCATTCTAGTTTGCCTGGGGGCAAGGATGATCACCTTGCAATGTCCAGTCTATCTTATGTGCTGTAGTTGAGTTAGTGTATATCCTTAACAATTCTTTTTTTTTTTGAGGTGGTAATAAAATCTGAAATGCCAAGAAAATATATACTCCTCCAAAGTTACCCGGCTTTGTTGAAACAACTGGATTTTAACATTCAGTGCTATGGCAAATTTCCAAATATCTTTGAAAACAGTGGACTACATAAAACTTATTCCTGGTAATTCAGATCTCACTTCGATTGTAAAATCTTTGTGAATCGAAATGACACAACTGCTCTTCTAGAAACACTGAGTAACACCAGCATCTAGAAATGAAGTCCTGTTATTTAGAATTCCTGCAGCTGAACTGACTTCCTTATCTGCAGCTGTCCTGATGTGTATTCCCATGGAGGAATGAGAAAAAGAATATCCAATTGTATTATATATATTTATTGCTTAGACTTTATGAGAATAAATCTATAAAACAAACTGTGAACAAGCTCTGTAGCTATATTCCTGATTTCCCAATAGGTCACTGTGAAGATGAGCTGCTATAGAGAAGGAGAACAGCTAAAGCTCAGAGTGAATACAGAACTATATCACTCATAGGACACTTTAAATGTCAGTTCAAATTTATGTCTGGTTTGTCAGCTGTCCAGTGTAAGGAAGTTGCTCAGTCAATATTATGTATTCCATGAAGAGAGACCTGTGACAATTCACCTACTCTGCAATAAATATCTGAGAGGTGGGATGAATCACCCGTTGACGAACACATCTTTCCTCATCTGCTGTATTCTTAACCAGCTAAGAGCAGATCTCTCTAGCTTTCACAAGGCTGAGTATGTATGACATTCATCCACCATGCTATGATGCTATAAGTCTAGTACTAAAGCTAGCAATGGACATGCTTTCAATATACTACCATAATCTTGATGTGTGGGAAAACTGCAATGCAGCATTTTCTGTATTTCTGTCAGCTTCTAGCTGCCAAAAGTAAAAGTATTTGTATTGGATTTGGTACATTAGTGTCATTTCACTCTTCTCACTCTCTCTTCTCTTTTATAAATGTCACCTACCTGTCACAGGACTATGTTTCTACTAGACTTTCCAATTGGATTTTTTTCTCACCAATAGGTAATGTTTTGCAGAGGCCATTACTATTTACATAACTGCATCTAGAGAATAAACATGGAAGAAGCATAACCTGGGTTTGTAGACTGTCTTTTTTGTGTAAAAGGAGGTGGGGGAAGTTACAGTGGAAAGGTGTTGAAAACATATACTTTCATAACAGAGTTACTGCAGACTTGAACAAGGAAAAGCCATCCCCAAGTACAAATGCTGGCTGCTAGGTCCCTAATCCTATAAAGAATAGGCTGCTTCCATTTCCCTCTTGTTTTCTCTTCAGAAACAAAAAGAAGTAATACAGGAAACAGTCTAAAATAAAAAAAAATTTAAAAAATTAAAAACAATAAAACACCCAAAACTTAAAAGAAAACCCATAATGATCAGCCAGGTGGGTTTGAAACAAGAGCACAAATCAGCTCAAATTCTGAACATTTTTACGGTATCACTTGACTGCTCCCACCCCCACAGAACTGTACAGAACATAAGGACTGCTTTAATTGTTTTGGACAATATGAAAGCCTAGGGAAATTTCTCTTTTTTACTGATACTTCTTGCGCAGGGTTTTTCTTTGACTTATTACAATTCCTTCAAATTTGCAGAGATGTAAAACACTCATTTCCTAATCAGTGATTCATTCCTCTGCAGAAACACGAATGAAACCAGGGCAGCAAATAATGTTGCTGTTCAGGAACAGAGCTTTGGAAAAGGCTTTCCTCTCAGATTGAAAGACTGAACTTGCACTGTTAAACTCAACTGGACCATTTCCACCCTCCAAAGCACTGGAAGTCAGGTCCTTAAAGTACAGCTGCCAATACAAAAGGCCACATGCCTCTCTCCATGTGGATACACATTATTTGCCCTGAACCTCTTATCCTTCAGTGCTGAGCTCTTCAATGGGAAAAGCAAGCCCATGCTAGGCTGTACTTACTCATCAATTGTCCAGAAGCAACACAAATGTCTTATTTGTGTTGCTTCAGCTATGTACTAAGCATGGCAAATTTACAGCTCTGAGCACACGGTTCTGTCATGCTTCCTATATCTTTAATGGAAGTGAACACATTTTCCACCTTAGTATATCATAACATCTAGAGTGATTTTAAAATATCAGCCACTCTGGCCTTTATCACTGATAGTGCCAACACAGTATTTTTAATTATTTTTTAATACAATTTTTCCATCTGCACCATACCCACTGGAGAAAATGTTCCCAATTCCTCTATTGAACTCCTAAAAAAAAAAAATTTGCTTTCATAGATATATCAGCCAGAGGTACACAGAGAGGCATCAAGAGCACTGACAAGTTGTAAGAGGAAGGGAAGCCTGGAGTCTGGACCCTGTAACCTTTTATGTTATAAATTGAGACAACCATTTGATTGTCCTTCAAAATCCTTATGAAATAGAGGTATTTCAGTTGAGACTGAACCTGTACAGAACAGAGGAATAGTATATTTCTCTATACTACATGCTGTGAAGGTATTATGGCTGTTGATCCAGAAAGAAGGGCCTAGATACATGAGCAGGGGTTTAAGAAAAATTTAGGGCCATAAATTGAATACTCATTAGGTAGCTTCCTGTTGGATCTGGTATCATCTTCACATGCGTCTAAATCCATTGCTGACAAAGAGTAATATTGTCAAAACCTGTGTGAGACAGCTCATGCTTACCACAGTCATATCGAGCTCCAAGTGACAGAGCAGCACTGATCCTTGGAGGATCCAACCCACCATGCATACTCAGAACAAACATAAAGTATAATAAATCACATCAAAACCATCCCAGATTATTATATTATTGTACTGAATAAGCCATTATGCATCTAAATTGATGTTTACAGTTGATATTGTTGTCAATGTTTCTTAAGCGTGTCTGAAGGAGTTCTGAAGGAATAGGTTACCTCAAAGAAACTGATTTAGATGCAAAGTCACATAATATGTGTATGTATGCTCGAAATGGGTCTATGAAATTGCAAAACTATTCCACCCAAAATATTGCACCATGCTAATGTGAATTCATGGAGACAATATCTGTTCTATTTTGCCTTTGGAATACTAAATATGATATTGATACTGAATGTGTTACTGAAATATTTATTTACAAGTTATTCAGATATAGATTTTATCTGATTAAACTACTTTTTCATTCTAAAATATTTTGATGTCAGAAATATTATTTTGTGATGAATTACAGCCTTTTAAGCATTTCAGAAGCTGTGGGGAAAATGTATTGAAAACACTTTGGTCAACAGAAAACAGAAATATTAAATTGAAAAGTTTTATCTTTCTCTTCATTTGAAGTTTTTTCCTCTTAATTTTCAATAGTTTTTTCCTTCACACATTCTAGATAAACATGGATTTGTACTAAGATCTGATATATACATATATATTTGAGAGGTTTTTTTCTTTATTTGCTATTGTAACTACTCCTTTATCTTGATCTTGAGCATTTATTTTTATTTTGCACAGCAGACATCCCAGAATAAGCTCACATACAAGTTAAAGTACACTGTGTGATTATTCACAAAATCACAGAATGGTTGAGGTTGGAAGGGACCTCTGGAGGTCATCTCGTCTGACACCCTTGCCCAGTGAAGACTCCTTAAATCAGTTGTCCTCAACCATTTCTCATCATTCCCCTCTTTTTTCCTGACTTCACTATCATTTTCTTACTATAGTCTTTCTTATGTGGTATAAACTCATGTTTCTCAGAAAGAGATTAAATCTAAACCAAACCCAACTAGTTACACCACAGCAAGGAGTCCATATAAACTGTGCTGTAACTATCCTTATTATTGCTAATAAGACTTTTACACCTAGTAATAGCATTAACGAATGTCTTGTGCATAGCCAAATCCCTAGCTTCCAGAGAAAGCCTACCTAATTATACCATTATACCTAATGTTGAGTGCATTGGCTTCACAGTTTGGTTTATGGGGCAGAAACTGTGCTCAATTGCCCTGTTGGGCACTGGAAAGTGTACTGTCAGTTTAAGCAGCCAATTTAAATTGAAAGCTACATATCTGTGTTGGGATTAATGTGTTAATGTTAGGTATATCCTACTAAGGAGTATACTATTAAGAGAAGTATCTTCTGTGGTTGCTGGCTCTGCATACAGGTTCACCTTTCCCTACTATTTAAAAGTGACAGGGTCTTAGAGCTTGGACAGGGAAATTTCTGAGTCATCAGTGCGTATCCAAATTTCTCCTGGGTTATTTATCTGCAAAATATTTCTAGTTAGAGAGGACATTTGGACAATAATAAATGTATTCCTCATTTCCCATTCTTTTTGCTGACCTTTGCTGATGTTTTGTTATATGTCCTCCATTACACCACAAGCAATCATGAAATAGAGCAAATGTGGCCATCTTTGGGACCATTTATTCATCTTCATTAGGTGCTTGTAACAGAAGTCACACATCCAGTGACTAGATAAATACTAAAGCAATGCTGCCAATATTTTTTCTTCCTGGCACTAGAACATATCTTAAAGAAACTAAAACTCCACTCAGGCATCCTTTGCAAGACAGTGAACATCGTCAAGCTACCAGGAAAGGATGTTCATTTGTATGAGCAAAGTACCTCTTTAGCATACTCTAAGGTGAAATGATTTTGGCTTCTGATTCATCTTGATGTTTTCAGATAGAATTAAGGGTCTTTAGATTTAGCCCCCTGGAGCAGTGCTAGGCTTATCTGCATTTAAACCTTCTGTTGGCGAATCGTGGTTCAAAGCTCACAAATGTTTAACCACCTGTCAGATCTTGGTAGTGCTTATTCACCTCAAGATCTTTTGTTGATGCTCCCTTAGAATCTGGTAGAAGTTTAATGTTAGTCTCAGGGAAAGCTGCCCAATGCTAAATGAATCATAGAACTACATATCACAAGAAGCAGAAAAAAGACTGATGAACTGAATATATCAATGTGTTGGTAATGTTCATGTACTGAGTCTTGCATTGTGCAAGAGATGAAGTAATAACTCTCAACAAGATCTACAGATTTTTTTAAAAACTTCCCTAGTGACATCCTATCAGAGAAGCCCAGAGAGAATCTGAAGAAATGAATTCTTAAGTGATCTTTTTTCCTCAAATGGCTCTTGCATAGGAACACTTTCATCACTTTTCAACTACGATACAACAGGCTCACCTTCTCTCCATGAGGAATATATACTAAAAAGTGGTGTGACAGCTGTACCACTTTTTCCCTTGATATTCTCTTGTGCACCAGGAAGTTACAACTCTGCAGCTATTGCCTCCCACTCAATACATCCACACTGAAGTGTATCTAGTCCGTTCACATATAAATATTTAGCATTGTATATAGTTAAGATAGAATTTGATTCTTATTGCTCTGAATCACCTTCTGAAAGTGTTTATCACTCTCCATGGACCAGAGAGGGAGCCTAGGCAGACTACTTACCTAACAGTTACCTACATTAGGTTTCTGACTTGTACACAAAGAGTAATCAACACAAGCTCTTCAAATATGTGGCTGAAACACAAATTACTCCTTTTTACGAGTGTTTTCATTTACAAGATGGAAATAGATGACTGAAGGATCACAGACAGAAAGTATTGGTATAACAGAGAATCATAGAATGTTTTGGGTTGGAAAGGACCCCTAGAGGTCACCTAGTCCACCCGCCCTGCAGCGAGCAGGGTCGCTGCTAACTAGATCAGGTTGCTCAGAGCCCCATCCAACCTGGCCTTGAATGTTCCCAGCAATAGGGCCTCCACTACCTCTCTGGGCAACCTGTTCCAGTTTTCACCACCCTTGTTGTAAAGAACTTAAGACAGTGCTTTAAAAAGGTAATAATAATGGCTCATCAGCCTGATTATTTGCATGCTTTTTGTAACTTTCTAAATTCCATGTTGACATTTGATGTCTGATACAGCCCATACAATTTATTCATTCACTCCAGTACTGATTGCATTCTTCTGCAATCTTAAGACCATCAGACTGCACGTTATTTCTTCCAAGCATGAAAAGTTTACCATTTTTTGCCATTGCCAAAATCTTTCCAGAACACTTTTGTCATCACACTTTTTTCACTAGTTCAGCAACACATTAACTGAATTAGTTCTCGCCATATACAATTTTTATGACACATCCTTGCCAAAATTGACCTTGCACACTGTCCTATTTAGTTAGACTTACTTGGAGTTATGTTTCCCAGAAGATTAATAACATTTTTTTTTAAAAATGGTCTCTGCATTTCCAAGATACAGAAAGAAAATGAGTATCACTGCATAAATGAAAAACTACAGGAGGGAAAGGTGAAGATATTTGTTTGATATCATAACAGAGAGAAGCATTATTAATGTCATAATGACCAGATAATAAAAGGCACAAGAACAAGTGTTGTTCCACTGCAGCTGAATTAACTCAATCTCCATGTCCTTCCATGATAGTAGCTCCCTTCCACACTCTTGTAACTTTCATCTCAGGATGCCCTGACAAACCCTTATGAGGTCCCACGATGTCATGAGCTCTCCCCTTTTCACCTAGCCACATGGCACACACTTCATTTTTTCAGCAAAGTAAGAAGCAGGTCAAGGCCCTGCCTGCTAAATATATAATGATGTGCAACACCACTTGGATGACTTACTGCTGTTCTTTCTCATTTTGACATGCTTTTCCAACACAAGAAGCACAAACATGGGCACTTTTCCTCTACCTAGGAACCACTTCATGTGATATTTGCTGGAAGAAAATAAATTTAAAACTAAGTCCTCTTCCAAACTTTGGTTGAAATTTGCCTAACAATTCACATTTGCAAAAGAAAATGGATTTAAAGTCTGATCACCTAATTTCATTGAGAAACTGTTCTCAAAAGAAGTGCTTACACAAGTCTGCTTCATGGAAAACTCTCTTGTAACTAAGGTCTATCAAAATTGCAGACCTGTAGTTCAGTAATGATTCTGCACTAAACCAGACAATTTTGCTGAAATGATTTATTACTGTCACTGTTACCTCATCAATTTCACATTGTCTATCTTCTGTGTATAGCTCCCTTTGGATTAGAATATTTTGTCAAAAGCTAATGCAATACTAGGTTAAGTTCAGATATAACTTGGCTTGAGCTATGACATGGCACATGTTTCCCATCAGAATGGTTTAAATTTTTAATTCTTTAAGGAGGGTGACCTCTACTTTCCTGTTCATTATTGAAGTGAAAATGCCTTATCCTTTGACTTGCTGCCATTTATTTTGGTATTTGGTAAGTTTCCAACTTCCCCTTGCATTAATTCATACCACCTTTACATTCTCTTTCTTTAGTCAATTAATGACAAATAAATTCCAGCCTTCTAATTTAGGACAATGAAGCCAAGTCTGCTATTTGTCAAAGGACTCTTTCACCTCAGAATTTTTCTTATGATGATTCCAGCTGATGGGTGTTTTTTTTAACAATATCTGGTTTCCCTTCTTTCCACCCATTATTTTCCTGCACCATATTTAGCAGAGCAACCTGACAGTTTGTAGAAATGTGCAGCCAATGGCTATATTGCTATAGCTGTTGTTCTGACCTGAAAAAACAGATCCAGAGGCCACCTTCATTTCCAGAAATGAAGCATGCTGAAAGAGCTGAACAAAACGTTCCCACCCTTTCTGTATGTGAGACAGTTTGATGTCCCATATAGTATGTCTTCTCAAATAGAGAATGGAGCAAGGATTTTTTTTAATTAACTACTAGATTCAGAAAAGACTGCTTAAGACAGAAATAAGCAAAGGTAGTGATGAAAAAGACCTCATGTATCTATAGACACACTGCTGGTTCAAAACTGGTTATTTGTGCTCCACTGATACACACAACAGCTCCTTCTTGGTTAGAATAATAATGACAGGCATGTCATGGGCTTATTAAGTAACAACTGTGATGTTTTTTCCTAATTTAACCTTGTGTTGGGGTGCTGGCAACTGCTTGTATGGAGACAACTCTTTATTTCACCTTTTTCTATAACCTTTGAGTTGGAAAATACTTAAATACAGTTGAAAAAATGTTTATGTAGTCTGTCAATAAAATGAACAAACAACATACAAGGAGCTGTTAGTTAAGAAAATTATTCCAAAATAACAAAACTTCATGTTACAGCACAGGAAGCTCTGGATCCACAGAACTATGTAACATTATCATCTTGAGCTCAGATACCATATTAAAGATCACTGAATAGACAGTACATAAAAGTAGTACTATTTGATCATTAACAGAATAATTGTTTTCCTTCTTACAGGAACGCATGAATCCTAGATTAAAAAGTCTCCTGACTACCTGAATCCTGCAGGCTACCTCAGTGAGGTTTTGCTAGCACGGGCGTGGCATGAAATAACCAAAATAACTGGAGAAACAAAGTTTCTATATCTCATAATTCAAGGACAAATATTTTTAAAATAAAAATATTTTTGCTCATTTTAGAGAAACTCCACTAACTTCAGTCAAGTTACTAACTACTTATGCCACCATATATAAAAGTAAAATCATATCCAGCATCCACAAATGCTGAACTCTATTGGCAGTGTGTAATCAGAGGCATAGTATAAACAAGCAACTCTTTTCTATCTACAGTGACAGCAGAAGTTGTATTATTTGCCAGGTATATTCTTATAGCACCAGAACAGAAGCTTGTTCTCTTTTAATGAATGAAGACATTGATATAAAAAGAATGATTTTGATGTTATACTTTGTAGTAGGTAGTTGGTGAAAATCAGCAAATCTAGCTGATCAGCCATCACCCGATGTTTAAAATATTACCTGCATTCCATGTGGAACGAAAGCATTGGAACATGTTCACCAAACAGATTTATCCCATAGTGATTTTAGTCAGACTGAAAATGTCAGCCTTTGCAAGGTAAATAGTTCTCTTTGATTCTTCTTCTTTCCAGCTTTTACTCTCCCTCTTTTTGCCTTGCCTTTTTCTACAGTCTCTAGAAGAACAAAGTAGCCTCCTTGGATTAAATAAAATCCTTTTCTCAACAAGAGCTTTGTTGAATTCAATAACTCTCATGAAATATAGGGACAAAATAATTCATTTAAAGGAAAACTATTGTAAATTTAAAATAATAGATAAATTTTCTAGATAGATTCTTCTAATCTTCTACTTAATGAAGCAGACTTTAAACTGAAAGACATTGAGGGTGGGCAATGTTCATGTCATCATACCCATCTAGGAAATAACTCAGGCCAACCAGAGCAGTGAAAAATGGTCATTAACTGCCTCTCAAGATGAGAATCAGAAGGCCAACCACCTCAAGGGTGTGTATGGATCTGGTGACCCCTCTCACACCCCTCCAAGGAAACCAACATGGTCAATTACTTCTCTGAAATGCCTGTACACCCACGCACCCAGCATGAGGAATAAACAGGAAGAACTAGAGATCTCTGTACAGTCACAGGGCCATGATGCCATTACAGTTACAGAGACATGGTGGGATAGATTGCATGACTGGAATGTTATGGACGGCTACATGCTTTTTAGGAAAGACAGGCCAGCAAGGCAAGAGCAACTGGAATGTGTCAAGCTATGCCTAGGGGTGGATGCAGAGCAGGTCAAGAGCTTATGGGGTAGGGTTAAGGGGCAGGATAATATGGGTGACAATGTTGTGGGTGTCTACTATGGGCCACCTGATCAGGGACAGCAAGTCAACAAAAGAAGCAGGACAATAAGTAGGATTACAGCCCTGGACTTCAGGAGAGATAACTTTGGCCTTTTCAAAGACCTGTCAGGAAGAATCTCAAGGAGTAGGCTTTAAAACATAGGGTCCAAGAGACCTGGGCAATATTCAAGCACCACTTCCTCCAAGTTCAAGATTCGTGCATCCTGAAGAGTAATAAGTCAAGCAAAGAAGGAAGAAGACCTTAATGGATGAGGAAGGGGATTATGAAAAAACTGAAAAAAAAGAAGAAAGTTTCCAGAAAGTGGAAAAAGGGACTGTCTACTCAGGTGGAATGAATATAGGTATTTTGTACAAGTATGCAGGAGTGCAATGAGGAAGGCTAAGGCCCACTTGGAATTAAATCTGGCAAGGGATGCCAAGGACAACAAGAATGGCTTCCTCAAGTATAATTCCCGGAGTCAAAGAAACTGTTTTGCAATTCCAAAGGGATCCACTAGCTTTGTGTAATTTTCCCTAGAATAAATCTCAAAAATAGGGCTAAAGCACAAAATCTGTGCTCCTTTAAGGGCATTTTTCTGAAATTTTTATGCCATGTAAAAATTCCCAGCTGTGTCATATCACAGTTACTTTTTAAAAAGGTTCTTTATAATATATAATATTGCATATATAATGAAGAAATGTTTATGCAGCATGCTGCCTTCTAAGATTTCTCAAATATTGTGCTGCCTGAAATGGTACCAGATTCATTTCATAACTGATCTCTCTGCCTATGAAATAGAGTATCAGAATAAGCCACACAGTGAATTTCAGCTTCAAGGGCTAGATATGAGTGACTGAATGCTAACTTTTTCCCTAGAATCACGCAATTGCTTTAACATGTGGTGTATTTAAATCAGTAGTCTGATCTCTTCAGTGTTACAGAGACTTTTTCTTACAAATTTTCTCACAGTCATAGGAAATATTTTGATGGAACACAAAAAGAAACTCATTGTTTTTCATGTGGGGAAAAAGATCTCTTTTGTAACCCATTGGAAATCAGTGTGCCAGGATGAGAAGTACATTTCAAGAAATTATTTTCATGAAGAACACAAGAAAGCTCTCCAGCAAAATTAATTCTATTGATAAAGAACATCATAAAGGACAAAGTAACTAAGGGTATGACAATGAAACTTTTAAGTTCTAATAAAGAATAACATTATCAATTCAAGGAGGGTAGGAAAGAACTAGATGATTTTAAAGACTGCGATAACATGGAGGGATGAAACTGAGGCCTATGGAACAGAAGGTTGTTCATAGAGGGACTATGATCTGATAGTTAATCATTCAGAAATGAAAGAACATTTAAATAAGGATTTATGTTTGAGGCACTAATGATCCGTATTATGCTTCTATGAGAACATACACACACACACACACTAAAGTATCCAGGCAGACATACTGCAGATGAAAGAGCAAGTTAAAAAGCAAATATTATGTTATTTTGGTGACACTGAATCCCTTATAGGAAAGGAAAGACTTCCACTTCTGGGTTCATATTTTGACACCATTATTTTTCCTTACATGAACATGTACTGTTTACCTAAAATATTAAGTGACCTAACAAATACATCTTTGTTTCAGCTTTAATACTATTACAGTAATAATTCTTGTTTCAGAATACATCGTGTACCCTATTACAACCTAGATATTGTTTGCTGGAAAGTCACCCACATTTGTTCATGTTCTTCGATTAAGATTTCAGCTCCTGAGGGCAAGGCAATTTGGTCATGAAATAAATTGTTAAAAAAACCTTTCTATCACCTCGGTCACATCTTTCAAGTCAATTTCCCCTTAGTGGATTTTCAGAGCATCTTTCCTAACAAATCGGTTATTAGATATAATGAAATCCAAATCCAACCTGAGTTCTCTGAGATATGAACCTGTCTTTTTTCCACTTCCTTAAACTAGAGGAAATATTTTCAAAATGAGGGAAAACAGTACCCTGCTCAGAGCAAAAAAATATATTCTACATTTTTCACAGTCTCCCTTAAAAATGCCCATTAAAACTGCTAAGCCAGTTGGGGAAAGAGAATGAAAGTTAACTTAAATAATTAAACATACCTAGGGCATCTCACCTATGTGCTGTACTGGCTTTCAAAGTAGTTATTTGTGAAGAGCTTTTCACAAGAGAAAACTGGGGTCACTGTGTCCTCGTGTCCTCTGTTGAAAAATAAATAATTCAACAAGTAATGTCCTGACTATTTTGTAAAAATCTTCCATAGTGGAGAAATAGGGACATATCAGCTGTGAACAGAGACAGCCTTTTTTGTTTTCTGATAAGAGTAGAAAAAAAACCCAAGCACATTTAATCCAATGAAACCCTTTCAGGACTTTAGTAGGGATCTTCCTCTGTTTTATTCTCTCCCAGAAGGTGTTTCATATATATATATATATATATATATGACTTTACTTGAAAAGAAAACCTCTTTCCACTTGCTTCGCGAAAACTCATAAATTCTCTATAAATCATTTAACATTCAAACAATTCAGTGCTGCAACCTGGCATCATACTATCAGTTCTTAACCTCCAGCTCCTCAGCTTCTTGTGGAGTCTTATTTGCATCCTTATTCACAGCAGTAGCAAAAGGAGTCGAAATGACCCATTGTCTCAAGTGTCAAGGCTCAGGATGGCAGATTGTTCAGTACCTTCTAGCTACTTAGCATTTAAGTGGGGAATGAGGTATCTCTAGCTCAGGAGAGTCATAAGTGCGTATAAGTAGCAGTATTCTGGAATAAAAATGGAGGCACGGTGTAGGCAAGAGTCAAAAGAGAGTGATGTTTGGTTTGCACCAAGTGACCAGTTCATCTTTCTTCATCACTGATTCCTCTCCAGCCCAAAACATAGAAGAGGATGGAGAGTGAAATGCTGTCATTGGCATCTGGGCTGTATGAGATGCTCAAGGCTTTGAAAGAGAACAACCAGTTCTTGGTTCTAGTCCGTGAAAATTATTTGGAGAGCATAATACTAAGGTCCTTTTGTGCAAAGGGTCTCGTAAAATCCTGCTTTCTCACGTTTATCTAAAACTCCACATTTGCACATCCCTAATGCATCAGGCCCGAGGCAAGAAACCAGGGAAGAGACAGAGATTTTACTATTGTCCCTGCATCAAAGTACTTACATGCCGAGCATAAAGACAGAAGAGGAAAGGTTATAATAATTTCTATGCAATAAGTTCTCTGTCTTTATAGCTGTTGGTGGTTACATCTGATTTGTTCCATTTGTAATCACAGGAGTAAAGAAGTATTTTTTACTATTTATGCTCAGATCCTGCTTCACATTGCTAACAAAAGGATGAGAACATGCAAGTTCATACAATTTCCTTAAGGTTTATCAGCCAATAGGAAACCGCACTGTCTGAGGCTATGCTATTTGTAACATTTCTGTTACAAAAGAGGAATGAACCTCTAGATGTTTTATAATCTTTTGGCTCTTAAATGATAATTCTTCATGGAAATCCCATCTCATCCCAGACAACTCAAGCAGCAATCTTGTAGCTAAGCAAAATTCACCTGTTCAATTAAAACCATTTTATATGGTGAAATGTCTGTTTTCTCAGTTGAGAGGACTGGACCATAAAAAATATAAAGAAGCGTCCATGCACAAAATTTTGTTCAGTTTTAAACACTCAAACTAATGAATACAATGAAATCTTGAGGAGGACATCTGTGTAGCAACTGCCCATAGGTAACTGAAATTGAAAGAAGGTGACATTAGTAACCTTAACTGAATAAGGATCTGAAATAGCCCTCCCAAAGGTCATATTGTGAGACAGGGGAAAAAAAAAAACCACTAACCAGTTTTACAAATGAGTTTATGAAAAGGATTTTATCCCCATGATACTGGGATTCAGTAATTACAATGATACTTTCTGCCCCAGTTTCATATGAATTCTGACACTCCAAACACTCAGCCAAGGTATTTGTGCAACCTCTTTGTTTGTCCTGGCACTATTTCAAAGCTTCTGGGGCTGTAACTACTCATGAGGAGTTGGAGAGCTGTGTGAAAGTGTGGGGGGTAGAAATTCAGCATGGGAGATAGGTTGTGCTTCATTTAACCTGCCCATCACCCCATCAGCCTCTGGAAGCAAGTGCCCTCCCTGCCAGGCAGGCTGCTGACTGCAGTGTCCTCTGTGGGCAGTTGGACTGTTCAGAGACAAGGGGTGGAACACGTCCCTTTCTGACCACAGCAATAACAGATTGCCCTGAGGAGAGAGGAGATGCTTTAGCAAAGCTGGTCCCAGGCCAACAAATTAAACAAAATCCTATTTAGCTCCTACTGGGTAGATGGTACAAATACAGAAACATTAGTGTGTGAACGCCAGAAAGACATGCCTGTAATGAGTGGAGACTCGAATTCTGTCACACTTTCAATCTCCAGATGGTTGTAAAATATAGCCCTTAGTAAAATCCATTGCAAAGGGCGAGCTGAAGGTAATAGCTGTCAAATACATGACTTAAAGAAATGAGACCAAATACATAACTAAATCAGAGTGAAGGACAAGGAAGGAAACTAGATCCCTTCCTCTATAGTAGCTCGCTGATTTTTTAATATCAGCAGTGAACTAACTTCATTCCTACTTGCCTCTTCTGAGTCAAAAGTATCAACATTATCTTTGCCATCTGTTCCTGCTGTTTCCCATATCCAGAGCTTTGGTTCCTTTCAACTCAAACATCAGCCAGCCAGCCCTTGGCCCCAAACCCATCCTCATCTCACTAATAGACACAGTTGCTATGGCTGGGTTGGGTGTTTTGGCTGCACACAGCTGAAGGTCACAGGCTGAACTACTCTCCTACCAGACCCATGCTCAGAGCAGACAAGAGAAACCCACCCACAGAATTAGGAAATGCACTGTGTCCTTGCTGAAGCTCTCCTCGAGTAAAATGTGCAGAGACTAGATAAACTAAGGAGACTCTCAGAAAAATAAGCACTTCTTATAGCTGCTACAAAATGTATATGCTTGTTAGAGATTTTTTTCAACTACGTATTTTCTTCACTGAAAGAGTTGTCGGGATGTGGAACAGGCTGCCCAGGGAGGTGGTTGAGTCACCATCCCTGGGTGTATTTAAAAGACGGGTAGATGAGGTGCTCAGAGATGTGGTTTGGGAGAGGAAGGTATGTTCGGACTCAATGATCTTAAAGGTCTTTTCCAACCTAGTCATTTTGTGATTTTATATCTGTACAGTAGGCTAAGATATTAGAAGAAAATATCTAGGTTTTAACTTTCAAAATTGTAAAAAATTTTTTTCATCTTTCCTATCAAAAAACATCTTTCAACTTTGAAATAACTTTGGTTTTCAATTAGACTAAATATAGACTAATTAAGCACGATCAACATTTTTAGATGTCAGTGATTTGTTGGGTTTTTTTAATTAATGGAATATATATTTTATTTGAAGCCAAGAAGACTTGGACTTCCATTTTGCAAAGCCTTAGATTTTGAGGCTTTATTCTAATATAAAATAGATTTTTTTTTCTTCAGTTAATCCGTTTTCAGGTAAAATGAGAGATACTTTTTACCTCATTTTCTCCCCAGGTTGTCCTTGCAGCTGGAATTTGGAAACCAGTCGTGTACAAGACTGTAGTATCTCCATTCGTGTGTTATTCGGGTTATGGCTACTGGGACAACCTTGTTCCAGATTCCAAGTTACTGAAAGATGTAATATTTTATTACCCAGTCAGGGAGTTTTATTGAGATGCATGCTTCAATTTCTTTTTCAGCCTTTGAGAAAGGCATCTACATTGTGTGCAAACCTGGAAGAAAACAAACATCATGTTATCAAAATAAATCTCACTCAGCTGAGAAGGCCAAATAGAGGTTAATCCAATTACTTAATTGTTGTCTCCTTTTGCCTCTTCCTTCAGGCTGCTGTGCTTTTACATGTTCAGCTTCCCCCTCCTAACACAATTCTTTAGAGTTCTTCCCTTCACAGAGGAGTAAAATCCTTCATTGTGCCCTCTAAATGAAAACTTTCTCCATTATGGAGGAACAGAAATATGTTTAAAAATCGTACA
Organism: Heliornis fulica; assembly: GCA_013399135.1. Taxonomy (NCBI): domain Eukaryota; kingdom Metazoa; phylum Chordata; class Aves; order Gruiformes; family Heliornithidae; genus Heliornis; species Heliornis fulica. Next base: position 22,114 of record VXBZ01008622.1, read on the forward strand.
GTAGTGATGAAATCACTCATTCACAGCAAATATTTAATTTTAATTTTGAGTGAATAGGCCATTGCTCCTAAATTTGTTTGACTTATTCTTCAGGTAGAACTCTTACTGAATTAATTACATAGTAGGAATAGCACTGAAAATTTGATCAGTAGCATTAATTGATTTGATTGATAACATTAATGCTTGACTCCAGTAAATACATGACTCCAGAGAAAGCAGGGTAAATAGCAGTAGGAGTCAAATAAATATGTTTAATAGAACTCTAATGAGAACAAAATACAATGGACGTCTTGTATATGTTTTCAGCATTCCTGCTTCAGGGAAATTGAATGTGCTAACCCCTCCTGCTAGAATCATCAACTCTGGGAGTTTAATGCACAACCAGTAGAAGCAGAAATGATAACTGACCCGCAGGGAGGGAGGGCAGCAACTCAGCGGTGAATGGGATGGTGGGGACAATTAATTTTTGGCATCCACTTGTAGCTTGTGGCATAATGATTCTGCTGCACTTAGAACATGCCAGAATGTTTACACCTGCAGTCCTCAGGACAAGATCACCTGTGCAGATGCTCAGCTCTCCTCTGTCATCCTCCTCAGCCAGAGGTGTCATAGTCCATCCTTGGTAGTGATACCTTGCACTACTGGGGTGAGGACTATTTATTTCTCAATCAGCCTGACTCTCTCTCACCGCAATAAAATTTTTATCTTTGCACTACAGACATTGTCCAGAACAGCTTCTGCTTGATAGAATATTCAAACACTAAAATCAATACTCTTTATTGCTAAATGAAAATGGAAAGCTTATTCCCCTCTGTGTTTTTACTCAGTGTAGAAAACTTTAAGTTGTAACAATGGGACTAGAAAGGCAGAAAAAGAATTTAAAAAAAATCTGTAAGATTTGGGGAGGTGGACTGAATGACTAAACAGCAGCGTTGGTGAAGGAATCATTTGCTGTGCCTAAACCTAACTCAAAGTCATGGTGAACAATTCAAACCCTCAACAAAGAAAATTTGGGTAATTCAAAGCAGAAATACACCATGCAACAGTACAGGCTTAGTGACCACCTGTCTGGGTGATGCTCCTCCAGAAAAAACGTGGGGATTATGGTAGTAGTGCATCCTTGCAGGGATGAAGGCTAACAGCATGCTCTGCTGCATTGATGGGAGTACAGTAAGTGGGCTGGGGAAATTATTATCCTGCTCTGCTTGGCATTTGTGAGAAGGTGTGTGGTCCCCTGTGTCCAGTTTTGCCACTCCAGTACAAGAGACAGGACCTGCAGACAGGCCAGGGGAGGGCCAGTAGCATGGCTGGGGGCTTACAGAATGTGGGGAAAGGCTTGAGGGAATGAGGGCTTTTCAGCCTGGAGAAGGGAAAGCAAAGAGGAAATACTAACTGCAATCTTCCACAACCTGAAGTGCAGAACCAGGTTCTTCTAAAGACAAAACCCGGGTAGGGCCCAATCACCTGCAAAGCTTCCTTCTAAATGGAACTTCCCAGTGATTCCCCCAGCCTAAATTCCAGCTCTGGTCTCCAGTTCCATGTAACATGATGTGATGCAGGGTCAGTTCCTACCTCAGCAATCAGCGAGCATCTCATACAAAGCTGGGCTATGCAGCTTCATTGCACAGGGGTTGTGAAATGCATAAAATGACAGATGTTCCTTTGAGGATTTAGAAAGGGTGATCTACCCAAGGTCGTGCAACTCTATGGGAGATCTGGAAACTGAACTAAATACATTTTCAGCCCACTCTCACTGATGAAACAGCATCTATTTGCAGTATGGTAGCTGCAGCTTCTGCAGAAACAAGCCTGTTGAAGCAATGCCTTCCACCTGCACAACACTTCTTACATGGACCAGTAGTAATTAAAAATGTAAATTCTCAGTAAACTGAAAACTTTATGAAATAAACCCTGATCTTACTCTCAATTCTTCTTTAGTTTTGAGTATGTATTTATGTTCTTGACTAAAGGTCAGAGGAATAACAATGATGCGTCCATATCCCCTTCAGCAGATACCTGTTATTTTGATTCAGCAAACCGGTGATTTAAACTGTAGACAAAAGACCCTGACCAAGTAACAAATAATCAGAGATGAAAATGATGGGTTGTTTTTGAAAGAAAGGAGTAATATAATAATAATTCAAGTGTTTTCTACTTCTGTCTTTCTCTGTATGCAAAAGCATCATTATTCCTGGTCTGCTCCACTAGCACTTAATTAAAACTGTCTTACAGATTCACACTGATTTGTAGATATATTTTCAATGCCCCTAATATTGCTTTTAAATTACAGAGGTTTTTTTAAAGGGTAAATTGTATTATTAGTGCAATGATGCATCTGAAGTAGCAGGTAAAAGCTTTGATATAAAATAGTATCTTGTGAGAGATCAGAAAGAAATCTTGACCAGACCCACCTTGGATCTGGAGTGCTGCATAATAGTTTAGGTGCATTACAGGATTTTTCCACGTGTTTTAAAACCTTAAGTTATTAACTAGGGCAAGAGGCATACTGTAAGATGTGATGAGGCAGTGCTTTGAATGGATACAGCAATCTTATGTTCCTGTGGTGACAAAAAATAAACAAAACATACACATATAAGGATCCTCTTCTGAAATGGACCAAGTTCCTCAAAACACTGACACATGCTTGTACAATTTTTATATGATATGTTGATGCATTGAAGAAAAATCACAAGGCCCACGTCAAAAATTATTAAGAATTGCTTATCATTTTATAGCTGGAGAGGGAAATGAGATAGGAGACAAGAGCAGCCTTGTCATGAACTGTCTTGCATTCAGACCAGGTTAGCTGTGCCTGTCATTTCACTTCTACGTCAGCTCAAATGGAAAGAACACACAAATAACAACACGTGCAAGCTGTCCCTAAAAACTTGACTCTCTTTCAAATATATGTTTTCTTTGACCCATTTACAAAAGGGATGAATAAAATGCCAGAAATCTTTCTGCAAGCTCTTTGTGAGTGAAAAATTCTTTAATCTGCACAGACTTTTCTGCAGTGGAGAAAATCATTGCTGGCGGGGCATGCTAACATGTTTCAAAGAACATCTCCATGACCTGCAGTAACAGTGGGGTTTAACTTGTGGTACATGTAGATGAATTTGAGTTTGTAGAGCCACCCACAAAACTAGAGTAGGAGGCTGGAAGAGGGATTCACCTGACTAAGTGGGTAACTTTGCTGCAAGTCACCACAAAATGCCTTTCTGTCTGCGAAGGAGACAGGGACAGTTCACAAAACACCTGAAAAAGAATAGGTGAATTGTAGTTTTCTCCACTGTCTGCTGAGCAAGCCTGCATAGATTTGTCCAGGCACACATCCCCTTGCTCTGATTCTGCCCATGACAGCACTTCTGCTACTAATAGCACTGGTACAGAAGGGATTCTGGTAAATTCTGTAATTTTGTTGTTGTTGTTCCTGAGTATCATATAGCCTTACACTGCAGTTCGGTGGCTGAGAAAACTGATGCTAGTGGTTTATTTTCTATAGACCATGTATAGCTACTCAAATCTAGATGAGCTAAAGTGATCACTATCTGTCTAATGTCTCCCTAATTACCATTTTTTGTGGATATTGCCCATTATTGAGTGGTCAGGTGAAATGAACAGTTGTTTGTTTGTTTGTTTGTTTGTTCATTTGTTTGTTTGAGAAGGACCGAGTTTCTTGACCTATAAGGCAAAGATTACAGAATCACAGGATGTCAGGAGTTGGAAGGGACCTCAAAAGATCATCCAGTCCAACTCCCCTGCCCGAGCAGGATCACCTAGATTAAATCATACAGGAATGGGTCCAGATTGGCCTTGAATGTCTCCAGAGAAGGAGACTCCACAACCTCTCTGGGCAGCCTGTTCCAGTGATCTGTCACCCTCACAAGGTGAAAGTTTTTCCTTACATTCACATGAGACTTCCTATATTCCATCTTGGACCCATTGTCCCTTGTCCTATCACTGGCTGTCACTGAGAATATATCAATATCAATATCCAAGATATTTCCAGGAAAGACTTATAACATGGTTGCATGAGTAGTGAAAAGGATAAATCATGGAAAGGCCTAAAATTTAGAGGCAAAAAGGCATCCCATTACACAAAGTTCCTCCACAATCCTTTTAGTATCAACTTCTTTACAGTCCACTGAAAATTTCTTTGTGCTGCTGTCTCAAGAGAGATCCTTGTTGTGCTGGTTTAGAGGTA
>VXBZ01008623.1:0-36684 GCA_013399135.1 Heliornis fulica
GGTTTTGGGGACGGACCGGGTAGAAACTCAACTGCCCCGGAAACAAAGTCTCCGGGACAATGTTGCCGGAGAAAGAGTTTAGCGTTTTATCGTCGTGAAAATCATAGAGCGATATTGCATGGGAGGCTCTGTAGTCCTAGGGCAGGAGAAAGGTCAGAGCCCCACTGTTTGTGTGCCTGCAGGTGGGCTACCAGGAGAGGTTTCAGGGCCAGTAGGATATGTGGTGGTGGCTCCTTGGCTTTTGGGCGTAGGGCTCGACGTTTAGAATTTTATCTGCTAGGAAATTATAGAGCAATATTGCACGGGAGGCTCTGTAGTGGTGACTGTCACCACTGAGCGGTCATTTGGGTTAAGATACATTTGAGAATGTAAAGAGTAACCTGGAATGCTGGTGTGCAGGACCAGATCACTCAGCCTTTGCCTACAGGCCATGACACCTCTGCCATGCCCTCATACCCCTTTAATGGAACAAAGAATGGTGAGACAAACCTGCGCTCCCCAGAAAGAACATTCAGTGTCTCACAATACTGAAGCACAGTGTCACTGGGGGCCTCACATCCACATACTTAGTACAGACCAAACAAGGAGCCCCAGAACTACAGAGCTTGTATCACAAGAATTCCTAGGAGATCACAGTCCCAAATCTCATACCTTCTGTGCTCCCCTCATCTTGGTCCAGGAGGGAGAAATCTACCTAAAAATGTCTTCTTACCCAGTGCAGAGCAAGGCCATGTTCAGCCCTGTCCTTTTGGATCTACTTACCCTTTCCGAAGCAGGGCAGGTTGCTCTTTGCAAAATAACCACCAAAACCCAACAAAACAACAAACTTAGGAACAGTGAGGCCTGATCTGGAGCTCATCAGACATTAGAGGGAGCCTTTCCAAAACATAGAAAAGTGTATAATAACAAATTCATTGTTCTGCAAAACTTTGAAGCAACTTGGCCAAGTGATACTGCATAAGCCAGTCATCAGGTGAACAAAGGGTCCCAAAATCCCATCTCCCAAATCACAGGAAAAAATAAAGGAAAACAGTTTGCTTGCCTCCTTCTGCAGCCCCCACCCCAGGAGATAAGGGTATTTAACATTGGTTACATTACTTTTCTGAGTCAGATCTTGCAAATCAGAACAGCAGTTTTCATGCATAGCTATGAAATAACCAGGCATCAATATTTATCTGCATAAAGATAATAAATATTAGATTTATAAAGGAATAAATAATGACTTTACAAACATACTCATCACAATCCTACTTTTACAAAATTGTATTAGTACAATATGCTTGCAAAAACTGTATAGACACTCAAAGACAAACCGTGTCAAAGTTCCTGCACAGTTTTGCATTCTGTAAGATACATTAAACTAGTTAATCATTTTAAATTTCACAAAGGTATAAACTGAGACATATCCAAGCCAGAAATGTAGTAAAATTTTAAATAGATTTTGTATTTACATGAATGCACCTCAGGTGACATCTGCTAAAAATTTAGCATGAGTAAGCAAAGCAATTCTAAACATTAAAATGATTAAAATGTAAACATTCTGCAGTGCCGCTCTTGACACTACAGAGCATTCTCCACAAATTTAATATCAAATATTTCAAGTAACTCATCCACACATTAATGGCTTTAAACATCTAATATATGTGATGCACCCTGTAATTTTCCCTGCAGCTCTTCTTCCTCTTGATCATTTGTAGGGTAACTGTTAATTATAATGAACATGAAATAGAAGGAAAAAAGAAAGAACAAAGACTTACTATTCTATGAGTTCCTCTAGAGTTATTCTTGATGCACATCAATATGAAGAAACTCAGGGCAGTATCACACAAAACTCAAACACCTGCATATTCACACCCCAAACTAGCAAACAAACATACAGGTGCCTAAGATGGGAGTAATAACTTCCACCAAACTCATTTATTTGCTTCACTCTAGTCAAGACCCAGTGAAATGTTAACTGCAGAAGTCCATCAGCACATATCTACTCCTGGATTTTGATTCATACTGTGTAGAACCCAAACCAAGTTTTTTCGATGGGTTTTGAATGCCATTCCATGGCACTCATTAAAGAAGCTGAATACTTGAACTAAATATTTTTTAAAATCTTAAGTTTCTGAAGCATCTTCTTCATCAGTTTCTACATTCACTTTTCCTTTGTGAAAGTGAGTTCAACAAATTACTTCACCCACACCCCCTGTAATAAACTGTGATGTCTTGTAGAAAATTATGTATGCTGATTTGGGATGCAGATGCTTTTATTCTAATACAGTGTTATTAGAGATTTACACTGAACTAGAAGCAATTAGAAGACTAATAATGGAGGGCAGCCACACAGTATTTTGGATTAGTTCCACAGCTATAAAGCCAGGATGGTGCCAGCATGATCTCAAACTACTTTAAAACTAGGATAGCTAGCAGCAGTTAACTCACTCAAATTGTTCCCTATTTTTATCAGCTCAAAAGAAAAAGCTCAAATCCAGATTGTCCCTTTATTTTAGCAATAGTAAGAAATAAAAACAGTGTGGGAAATCACAACGTGAGAAATTATTACGCTGATATTGGAAATTAATAGATAAAAATCTCCAATCTTCCTAAGTCTTAAAAGCCTTTCAAAAGCCTTTACTTCTGTGATATTCTAGCAGTAGATAGCAGCATGATCATAAAGCAGATCTATGTATAGAAATCATGAAAAAAAAAATGCGAAATATCATGAGGTTTAATACTTGCTCCTGCCAGTTGCTGAACTCTCTGGCCCTGACCCAGCAAACCATTTAAGCATGTGGTTAGAAGTCAGCATGCATGTTGCCCCATTGAAGCCAAAGGGGTTATTCAAAGTTTGAGCACATAGTTAAGTGCTTTGAAAGACTGGGTCATTAAAGTACCAATCACTTACTGCCAGAGTATAAGGCTAAATTACTGCTATGAACAGGTTGCTGCATAGCTGTCCATTATGAGGCATACACACTGCTCTTTGAGGCATGCTTTGAAGCATTTCTTCACCACTGGAAAATTAAAAAAAAAAACTTGTGGGTCTAGGCAGGAAATTCCTACATTCCCATCATTTCACTCTCATGTGCAAAACCAAATTCTATTGATGCCCAAATATAAGCATCACCCAAGGAAATTCGAAGTGCTCTCAGTAATCATGGTAATTAGACAATGCCACCCTGCTCCCACCATACATACACACACCATTAGAACCACCTTCCTCCTGTATGCAGGGCTAGCATTAGCTCATAACTCTCAATGAAATGGGTAAAGTCATGCAAATAGCAAATGGTATATGTTGCTGCTTGATGCTGAGCCATGTTGCTGCCCTGTAGAAGCAGTATTGTCTAAAAGAAAACTTGTGCCCTCTTGGTAGTAAGTAGAACTTGCAATTTTATCTCAAAGGCAGGAACAAGACTAGTTACAAAAAGCATTTGTTGCCTTTGTTCTGTCAGTTGTAGATTAAGAAATTATGTGTGTTCACTAAAACACATACCCCAGAGGAAACCAAACCAGGTTTGTTTTTCAGTGTATTTTATCAGTGTTCAGTGTTGTTTATCAGCGAAGGAAATAAGATCCTTAACACCGGGGACTTTTTACTGTGATCTAAGAGGTTGTGAGAAAAGTAGGAATACAAGCTCATAAATTTAACTATATATGTCTATACCTACCAATATTTACCTGTTCTATTCAGATCTCAACATACATTTCCTCTAGAGTTAATTGGGGTTTTGGTTGTGGTTGGTGAGTTGGTTTTGTTGGGTTTTTTTGCTCAGGGAGTATAGACATCCTTGGCCTTTGTCAGAGAGCACTTTTGGTTTGGTTCTTGCTTTGTAGAGAGAAAAAAAAAAACAAACCTCCTATTACTCCTTTCTTTTCTGCCTCTTACCCTTATTCTTCCATCCTGACCTTTTATTTCCTCACATTTTTTTACCATCAGCTCGTGCTCATAGGAGAACCTTATTTTGTTGTTGTACAATCTGTCATGGTAATTATTGCAGTAGAAACATCAATCTGTGCAACAGCCGTTACACAGAGAGAGAAGGAATTCTGTAATAGCAGCAGAATGGGGCATTTGTCCTGAAAAATTTGCAGTCCTAGACTAGAAATGAAGCAGAAACATCTCTCTTGCCACAGGGCTTTCTAAAGTGATAAAATCAGGGATGGCAGAACAGGCTTTTGATCAGTGTTATATATTGTGAAGTTCCTGCTTGTCATATACTGAGGCCATGGCATAATGCACCCGTTATTTGGGACCCGAAACAGCTCACCACTTGGGTGCTAAATACTGTTGGTTGCCTCTCCTTCCACCTGTGAATGTGTGGGCTGCTATTCTGATATCTGTTAGCTCTGATATAACCTTGTCCCCTTCTGATGAAGGCAAAAGCAAATATACACCTGCACCGTCACTCAAGATCTGTCCAGCTATTGCCAATGTCAGGTTCTGTCAGCGGGAGGCCAAGCAGTGTCAAACTGTATTTGAACCCTGTGTTTAAAAAAGCAGAAAAATCTCTGATGAGAAGAAATTACTTCTTTTAGGTTATCCACTGGAAGCTACTTACGTGATGCAAGGACAGGGTCACATTTGTGTAGGATATTAAGATTTCACTTCTCCCTCCAAGTGCATACCTTACTCCATAGAAGAAAGTTGTTCTTGGAAGATGTGGAACTACCTACAGAGCCTTGGGTTGCAACTCAACGTGCTCTGCTTGGCCATGGCTTGTCTCCACAGTTTATAAAACTCAATATGAATGACAAAAATAGACACAACTGAAAGTTAACGATGAGGAAGTAAATTAACTTGACCTCCACGTTTGCCAACTAAAAACTGACTTTGAAGCAATGATGATATGGGAGATATGGGACAACCTGAGGCAAAGCAGACCTAAGGAGACCGGTGACGTGCCAGCTGACATTCCCCTGGTGACTTATGGCATTTCAGAACGTCTTCTATCCATAAAATAAATAATTTAAAAAAAAAGAAGCATAAACCCAGAGCCTTGTTTCCACAGTGAAGTACAGAATATTAAATGACTTGCCAGGGAACACAGAGCAGGTTAATGGTGAAGCAACAGATCCAGGTCTCGATTCTCTCCGTTGGATTACAGAGCTGTTCCTCAGACTTTCCTTTTGGATCATTCTTTGTTTGCAACCTCTGCTCCTTGAATATATTTCACCTTACAAATTGGCACAAAGTTATATGCACAGATTGACATAAGCATAATCGAGACCAAAACTTGCACAACCGTCAGTTCTGCGTGGTGGATATACCATATGGATTATCAACCTTATGCTATGATTAAAACCACATTATTGCATACTAAACACATTTAGCATACTAAAAATGGATTATCAGTTAATTTTGTCAAAAATAAATCCCTGGTGATATGCAGGAAGTTTCCAGCTCTAGCATCTGAGGGGTAATATTTCATGAGCCAAGACAGCAGAATCAGAAAGAACGCTGCACAAAGAAGGAAGATGGGCTGCAGCCCAAACTCTGTGAGGCCAGTGGTTATGCTGTTATTGATGTTATTGGGCTAGACTTTCAACTTTTGAACAGCCTGGAAGGAGAGAGGCAAACAGGAGAGCAGAGTGAGAGAGCCCCAGCTGGGATTGATCTGGTCTGAATAGCTCAGTTGGGCACAGGGTAACTGCAGGACTGGATATAAAACCTGTGCCAAGCTGAAACTTGGGAGTGATTTCTAGAAAAGCAGAACTCCACTTTAGAATGTACATGTGAACTGAGCAGACGATAGCCCTTACTGTTGACCTGAAAGCTGTGGAGTTTGGAGGAAAAAGCACTACAGCACCATAAGGGCACAATCAGACCACTTAGAGGCAAAACCACTTTCCCCTCTGCCTCAGTCTACATCACTACAGTAAAAAGTAGGGGGTTACCCTTAATTAGGCAGATTTGAAAAAGCTAAACCGAGGAATGAGTCCTCGTTTTGAGCTGACCTGCAGGTCAGGTTTCAAACTGAACCATTTAAGACTTAAAAATAGAGTTCATCCTACAGATAGACTGAGTCACCTCTTCACCTGGCATCAATTAAGCGTTGCTTGACTGTGATCAGCGGGCTGAGAGAGCCCGAGGGTTCTTCCTTCACCTTTCACTCACCTTCATCAGTCAGGAGAAGAGAAGGGAAGGACGGTTCCATACACCATTCAAGTCACGCAATTCGCTTTGCCTGTACCTTTTATTTTAGAAACACCGAGCAGTAAGCAGTGAAAAGCTATCAGTAATGAAAATCTATCCTAAACTAGAGCTGGGCAAATAACCTCTTTAATGGTTTAGAGCCTCCATCTCAACATCCAAAGCTCACAGGATGAAATGTTCTTCGGTCTAACCGATGCTTTAAATTATTTTAATGGCTGCCGGTTTATGTTTTAACTCCTTGGACCAATTGTCCTAAATTTCAGCTTCACCATTCAATTATCACATGAGCCACATAAAACTCTTCTAGTTTCCTGCTCTGATGGGATCTGCACATTTGCAATTCTGCTTCCAAGTGCACTTGTGTATGTGGCTTTGAAAACCTCTCTGCCAGTAAAACTGAATTATTTGGTTTTTTCCAAGACAATGAACACAAAGGGGACACAAAGAAATCAAGCTGAGTTTATTTAAGATTTGGGCAAACATCTGTGCAATGCTCCTGGAATTATTTGCCCATCTCTTTTTTTTTAACACTGTACTGGTGTAGCATTTTGGGTGGTGTGGTGCCTAAGCTAACCGGGATCACTCAGCATCTTCCTCCAGGACAGGCTCGCAGACAGGTTGAATAAGCCAAGAGTGTTGCACCCACTCACTCACCCACTGTAAACTCAGACCTTGAGAAACTTCCTGGAGAGCAAAGAATCAAAGGAGAAAATTGTTCAAAGTATTACAATGTGCAATTTCAATGCAAGCCATAATGGAAGTAGCTATGTGGGAGGATATTACTTCATTATAAAACTAAATCAGATGCCCAAAGATTTCTATCATCTCCAGAGACTGTTCCATCAGGCTCTGCAAGAGGTTTTCCAGTGGAAGAAAAATAGCCCCCCCCTCCCTTTAGGCTTGAGAAATTTGTATGGCTTTTTTAACAGTTTCTAATGAAATCCCATAGTATTGCTTCTGCCCCGGGAAACTTCAGAAGTCATGCAAACTTCACAGAGCCCACATGTTCATAAACCTCAAGCAAAAGACCAGTAAGGAAATAAATTGCAGCTCTCCAATTAGCATTTGACATTCTCTACTGGTTTTTTGGTAGGGTGAATTTTTCTTTCTTCTAAACCATACTGATAAATGAAACGAGTTACTAAACCTGGCATTATTTCATGTTTTAAGGCACGCTGAAATAAAACACTCCGATTCACGGTGGGATTTTGCTTTCTGCATAATATTTTGGGGGAAATATGAAACAAAGCCAGCAGTCTCACACGTGTTAAAAGGGCTAATATGTACATGAATATTTTCTTCAAGCTCCTTATTGTGTATTCACAGCTACTGCCAAACACAACAACAGAGACGGGGCATTAGGATATGAAATGGGAAGTGGTCAAATTTTCAAAGCAAGCTGCTGGGTGCCAAACACTTCTGAAAATCTGGCCCCTGACTTTTTGGTGCTGTTCCAGAAAGAAATATCTCTATGCTGGCAGTTGGCCAACCAGCTTTGGAAATCCTTTTGCACAGTTATTTCAGTAAAGCATAAAAGCCGATCCCCAGCTTTCTCTGCCTGATTAAGCACTGTCACCAATCACTGTGCAGCTCTAAGGTACGCATGAAATACTCCTAGATAAATCCTCCATCTCTCCAGAGAAATGTGTTTCCTGTACAACTGTAAATCCAGGTTCTGTGTTGAAACTAATCCAGTCTGGCAGTGCTATGGCCCTTGAAAAGTTTCCTTGGAAACGACAAACTTATGCAACGGCAAAGTCATCCAGTCTTCTCATGCCACCATATTATATTAAAAACACCTGTTTTATTTATACAATGACTTACAGATCAGGGTCCTAGGCATAATAATACATAAACTTTATAGCAAAAAATATACATATAATAATTCATCCTTCTATGATATATAGAAATGATGTATATTTGCGTGTGTGGACATATATAAATATACGGGTTGTACTTACGTTTAGGGCACTTGCGTATAGATCTGTGTGTACACACAGTGCACATTTATCTATCTTTCTAGGTGCCATGTGTGTATACACACAGAAATACACACAGAGGAGCATATTTACACTTTGTGAGTAGGTGTGTGCTTTGCAGAATCCGCACACAAAGAGACAGAGTCCTTCACTGGCTGCGAGCATCAAAGGGGTCCGTGACCACCCACGTTAGAGTCCGCGGAATGAGAGCCGATGTCACCGCTGCGGGCACAGCACTGGCTTGATGCATCTTCCTTTGTGAAGAACTAAATTGGCTGGACAGTGGCACCCTGCAACACAGGGCTTGTTGCAGGGGCCGATCTCGTTCCAGTTGTCACATGTTTTCACACATCCTGGACCACAGGTATCATAAACTGCACCGTGTTTGCACTGGGTCGCTGAAAGGCAGTCAAAAGGAACAAGACAGGCATGTCACACAGAGTCCCACAAGAAAAATTACTTATCTCTTTGCTTGGTTTCTACTGCTAATATTAAAAAGCACCTCATCTGGAGGAAAAAAAAAAATACTACTTGTAAAGAGATATCACTATGTTAAATGCAACACTACTTTACCTCACACATACAAAGGTAGTGAAATTCCCAACCTAAAAGGTATCAAGTTCCTAGCAGTCTGGAGCCTTTTGAGAATTTTTAACACAGCTGACAGCACATAAAGCTTTGGCAAGGATTCTATCTATAAGCAGATCTACACTTTTTATTTAAGGCTTAACATTGGTTATTTATTTGTTACAATGCCTTTATCAAAGACTCTCTGAAACACTCACAAGGACACCCGGTTATTACCAGTCCCACTCCTGGTGAAAGAAGGCTTTGTATTCCTAAGACTTTACTTTCAGTGAGGTGTATTGCAGCAAATCACTGTTAATTCAGCAGCACCATTTAAAACAAGATTCAAAAAACCCCCCAAATCCATTATTTCCATGCCTTATGCTATTTTACCAAGGGATCACAGAATGAGGATTCTTGTACTTAATGATTCCAGTATCTATTCATTGATTTATGCAGCTGACAGTTCAATGCATTTCCAACATAAGAGCCCACTGAGAGCTCAGCTAAAAGCACTATACCCCCTCCAGATCAATATTTAAACTCTTAACATTTTACATCCTGCCTTTTTAGGATGGAGAATAATACGTGGTTCAATAGCAAATAAAAGCCTGTTATTCTTTCTAACGGCTGTGCTGATGGCAAAAACAAGTGCTGATAAGATTATAGGTGGTAAAGGACTCTCAAGCATCCAGAATCATCTCTTGCTATTTACAGATGGTTGCATGAAGAAGGCTGCCTCCATTTTGAGAGAGATTGAAGGACCAGGTTTTTTAAAGAGCAGTTCTGTTACAGTTAGAAAAATGCTGGTTTGTTGTGAGGACTGGCCTTACAGTACTGTTATTATTCATAAAGGGAAAACAGGCAGAAGTAAATTGATTAAATATGTATAAGTGTGTATCACATAAGATGGAACTCTTAGCACCAATGCATCATAAATTTAAGGGGTTCCTCTCCACCAGTAACAAAATGTTCTTCGAAACAGCATCAGCTTCCTGTAAATTTACTTCTTACGCATTTTATGACATTTATGAATGTGAAAAGAAGCCCTGAAGAAGGTGTTCTGGCAAGAATACATGCAAAGTTCTCAGGACATATGTATTAAATAAGAGAAAAAAAAAAGAAACAACAAACCAAAAACTTGAAAAATTAGACACTAAAGCAGAAAATTACCCTGGAGCTACAGAAAATCAACAGCTGAATATTGGATAGATATTAGATACTAGGTAGATATTGGGGGGAGGGGGGATATGGGGGAAGTTTTCTAGCTTTAAGCATGAAAAAGCACTGCAGCAAGCTACATAAAAACTTTGTGTGACATCTTTTATTGAATAATGTTCAATATTTCAACTCTGAATAGGTTGGAAAAAGAATCTGTCAGCAGTGTTCAAGACAGGCTTATTCTGCTTGTGGGCACAGATCTTTTGAGGATTTTTTTTTTTTTTTTCATTTTACATTTCTGTCTTGCTCTGCATGATGACTTTCATATACACTGAAGAAGGGATGAAACAAAAGGAATAACTAAACTGAAATTTAAATAAACAAGGACATTTAGAAGGTGGAAAAAACCACACAAACAATACTAGGCATACAATAAACAGATTCACAAATTCTGTGCTTAGGTAGTGTGTTAAGAATAGGGTCTGAATCTCTATAATGTCGGAAATGAAAACATGCAGAGCTCCCAGGAGCTTTGCAAACAATGCCTGAACTGTCTAGAAAAGTAGACAAAGATGTTCAAAGACAGATAGCAATTGTCCACACACAATGTGAATTATCTTAAGGGAGCTGTTTACTAGAAGCTTTTCTCCCTCCTCTCTGAAAATGAGTTTTCCTTCAAAGGATGTCTAAATGCCCAACCACCAACTGCTTCAGCACCTGCAATTTCCACACAGAAAGGTCTGCAAGCTTCACTTTTTAGGTTTCACAGGTTTTATCCCACAGAGCCTTACTGCAGGAACAGCCTGCCCATTTGCTCCACCTGAGCTCTGGCACCTGAGCCAGTCTGAGGAGAGTTGGCTGAGGCCTCCTTTCCAGTTCCTTGTCTCTGCCCCAAAGCACATGAGCCTGTATTACATGCTGCCCTCATCAGCCGTGGCATCTGTAAGTACTCCCCAGCTCTGTTCTACCACACATGGGATGTGGTGTGTCAAAACACCTCTTTCTCTTTCTGATGATGCCATGTAGAAGACAGGATGGCTTTATTTTCTGCTGTAGGCAGGCTGTAATGGCATTATTAACTTGCTGTCAAGGGAAAAATCAGACGAGCACAATGGCTGCTGTTTAAGTTCCCTGGATGGCTTTTGTTGTTGAGTGCTTCGGTTGTTAACATGTGGTGTGATTGATCCAGAACATTCCACTTCATCAACAGTTTAAAAAGTAAAAATAAAGACATTCTGCAGGAGGCTTCCCAGGGACTGGTGAAATGAATCAGTACCATGTAAACATGGAAAACAGAAGTGATGCCTTTGCACCCGTCTTTTAAGGCCAATTCCTCTCTTAAAGAGTTGAGCTCTGTTAGTAATAACTTCCTTAGCCCACTAGCAAAAAAAAAAAACTAATCAAAAACTCAACCCCAAAATACAAAAGTTACTAATAATAATGCTTTTTGCAACGTTACCAGTCCCAACAGGATTTTTCCACTCTTCTTCTAGAACATGTGTTTGGCATGACAGATGTGAGCTTCCTCAGACCACTCTCTGAGCTGGTGGGATGATGGCCAGCTCCAGTTCAGAAGCCATATAGTCACATAAATACAGCACTGTGCCTGAGCTAATAACCCCTTCCTAATAAGGCTGTATAGTTTTCAGACCAGAGCTGTTTACTCCAGCCAGTTTTGCAGTTTCACAGAGAAGACTTGTATCTGTCTGCACCTGTCCTTGTAGACATGGCCATGATGACTGAAGAGTTCTTGCGTCCCAAACCAAAAGTCCAAATACTCAACATGGAATTGCTGAAGGATGGTGGAGCCTTGGTGGATGATATCTTGTAAATCTGATTCCACAGACATTTCTGAGCTAATATTTGTGCATCAATGAATCATCCTGCTTATTCTGTTGGTGTTGCAAAGTTTGGGCTTTCTTGGCACCTTGTGGGGCTTTCAAACTGAATGACTTCTGTGTGTGCTGTTCACAGCATCTCATTCTATCAACAGAAGCTAATAGATCTGGGCATCGACCTTCTCATGAAACAATTGAGTTAATCTTTTCAACTTGATGTTCTAATGAGTTTCCACTAAAAAGTCAGAACAGCCTTCTACAGCCTTCTGATACTTACTCACATGGAATAAAGCGACTGAAAGGAAGCAATGTGTGAGGGGGAAAACCCCATAACTTTGTCCAGAAAATTCCACAGCAGAGGGGACTCAGGAGAAAAAGAGTCAAAATCAGATCTATATTCTTGTCTAGTTCAGCTGATCACATAAGAAAAAAGAAAACTGTTCGGTGTTTACGAGGCTGTTGGATTATATCAGCACATCAGTGCTACCATGTGCAATGTGCACTTTGTTGTAGCCCATATCTCCTCTTTCTTCTTTCCTGTGTGGCCATGCCCATGGCAGGGAGTTATTGCCATCTGCCATCCTTGAGTCTTCTTTCCCTCAGTGCCCTCAAAAACTCAATGTTAAATTACTATGGGCTATTACTATTAGCTTTCACCACTTCAGTTTACTTAATTGCACTGTATAAACTGCTTGTTTAGCCTTTTTTGGACTAAAAAAACCTATTTTTTTCTATTTCCTTTCATTTTCAAATGTCTTGCTTCCATTTATACCCTTTCTTTCCACCCCCCCCCCCCCCCCCCAATGTGCATCAGCTGCTCTTATTTCTTTTTTCCTTCACGTTGTGTCTCCTGGTGCTTTTTCTTCACACACCATATTTCATCCTAAAAGCTCACATTCCCCACTACTTCCCATAGTATTTTCCAACCCCTCTCTGTTCCCACGTGGATCTTGCCAACCATACCTACTCTAACCTTTTTATTACTCATTAGCTTCTTCTCTTCACCGCTGCAGTTAGATGACAGCTGACATTCCCCTTACTGAGCCAACCTCAAAGGACAGCAAAGCCTCGAGCAGTGGTATTTTGAGGAGGACTTAGAGGAGGATACTCTGCTTCACTGGGAGAGGAGGAAGAGCATGTGGGGAACAGGACATGTAAGTCAGCCTCCTGAGCATCCTGTTTGGCTGGTCCTCCAGACAACACAAGCCTTCTAAAGATTCTAAAAATGAGCTAAGCATACAGCAGTCAGGGTAGAGGAACTGGCAACCACACAAGATCTGGTTTTATAACACACAAAAGAATAATTAAAACCTGACTTTACTAATAAGTATACTCCATTTTCATCAGAACACAGCTCTTCCAAGTATCCCACCAGCTATGAAATGTCAAGCAGGAAATGAAAGTCACCGAACGCTGAAGTTTTTATTGCGGATATATTGTTTCATACCCAGGAACTTTTGTCTGTAATTAGGACACAATAATTGTAACTACAAGTTTCAGGGAGAAAAGAGTAAGTTAAAGATTAAAATCTTTTATGCTGGCCACTGGTAACATATGGAGTGCAGCACACACACACTTTAATGCTCACTGTATGATTTACTGTGTAGAAGATGGTGCTACTTGTTTGACTTGGACACTTAAGTACGTGTTTGCAGGGTACTTGACTACATACAGCTTATCTATATTTTTTACTTAACAAGATTCCTCCTCTCCCTCTAGAAGTCTGCTCTGAGAAAAAAAAAACTTGGGTGGATTTAAACACTTCTTTCATTAGCTTTAAAGGAAGATGTGTGTTTAAATTCTTTCATAATACTCTCACAAGGACTGTTTTTTGCCTTAGAAACTTTTTTGTCTCTGGTAAAATGCCATAAAAAATTGTGAAAAGAAGCCTCAATTAGTTCAGTCGTGATATGCCAACACTTATATAAATTCCTTAAGTTAGGCACTGGAGTTTTACATTCTTTTTTTGCAGCCTCTGCCACAGTGAGGTCTGGGTCTGAAGTGTATTGGTTAAAAAAAAAAAATTAAAAAAAGATAAAGAGGATGCTTGTTTCAGGTTCTGCATGGATCTGCTGCCACCAGATCAATAGATTAAAATTACATACGTTGTTAGTGCTGCCTCAGATCTCATCCTTGAATAGGCCTTTCACTTAGTGACACCCTGTTTGGATTGTTCTGTTCCTTTGTAATACAAAAACGAGCCTTTCGGGAGCAGTCAATGGACTGCGATTTGCTCTGTCACTCACCCAGCCCCGCTATCATGCCTGCAACATGAAAGGAAATTGAAGTTGAGAGACCAGACCCTGAGCCACACACAATCACCAGAATGGACCACAGAGTAATAGCTCTTTGACCAGCACTGAGTAGCCCTCTCTTTTTTTTTTTTTTTTTCCAACTACTGTAAATTGCTTTACACAGATCTGAATACCTTTCCAGGCAAACCAAGGCCATTATGGAATGTCCTAAATTAATGAGAACATCATCAGGGGAAATATTCATGTGCAATATTGCATTTTACTTCAAGTGCCCATGACCACAGCCCACCACTTCTCCTGGAAACAATTACTCACAATTATTTGCAGTTAATGCAGTCCTAATCACATGGGGAATCTGGTCCAAGTACCAAAATTAATGCAGGTTTTCATTTTAATATTCCCATAAATACTTTCTCTTTTTTTCCCTTGTTGAACCTACTGCAGTCACATATGCCTGTTGTCTTTGGAAATATAACTGTGCTTTAACAGGAGGTCAAAGGAGTTTAAACTTGCAGCCCAGAAAGCCAACTGTTTCGTGGGCTGCATCAAAAGAAGAGTGGTCAGCTCTTTGAGGGAGGGAATTCTGCACCTCTGCTCTCATGGAACACCACATCCATCTTTGGGACCCACAACATGGGAAGAACAGGAACCTATTGTAGCAAGTCCAGAGAAGGGCCATGAAGATGGTCAGAGGGCTGGAGCACCTCTCTTATGAGGTGCTGAGAGAGTTGGAGTTACTCACCCTGGAGAAGAGAAGGCTCCAGGGAAGAACTTCTTGCAGCCTTCCAATACCTGCCAGGGCCTACAGCAAAGCTGGGGAGGGACTGTTTGTAAGAGTAGATATTTAGTTGAAGGAGGGTAGATTTAGATTAGACATTAGGAAGAAATTATTTACTGTGAGGGTGGTAAGACAGGCTGCCACAACAGAGAGGTTGTGGCTGCCCCCTTCTCTGGGGTGTCCAAGGCCAGGTCAGATGGGGCTTAGGGCAACCTGATCTAGTGAAGGGTGTCCCTGACCATGTCAGGGGGGTTGGAACTAGATAGGCTTTGTGGTCCTTTCCAATCCAAACCAGTCTGTGATTCTATGTTTCTATGAGACATTATTTGTAATCTACTGTTTACTTATCCTGAAAGGAAGAGTCATGTCCTTCTTCCTGGAAGTATGTTAAGACAGGCCACATTAGAAGTGTAAAGTTTTGCAGTGAAATAAACATTTCTAATATTTGATGGTTGAAAATCTTTCCTGGTGAATCTGTCTCTATAACTCAGAATGCAACATGCCTGCTGCTGTGAACCTGGTCCTTTCTAGACTGCTCAGTTTTGAACCTCCTCCACCAATAAAAGGCTTGTAAGTAGAATCATAGCATCATAGAATGATTAGAGTTGGAAATGACTCCCAGAGGTCATCTAGTCCAACCCCCCTGCAAGAAGCAGGGACACCACCAACTAGATCAGGATGCTCAGGGCCTCATCCAACCTGGCCTTGAACTTCTCCAGGGATCCAGGGGCATCCACCACCTCCCTGGGCAACCTGTTCCAGTGCTCCACCACTCTCACAGGAAAGAACTTTTTCCTAATATCCAATCTAAATCTCCCTCCCTCTATTTTGAAACCATCACCCCTTGTCCTGTCACAACAGGCCCTACTGAACAGCCTCTCCCCATCTTTCTTGTAGGCCCCCTTGAGGTACTGGCAGACCGCTAGAAGGTCTCCCCGGAGCCTCCTCTTCTCCAGGCTCAACAGCCCCAACTCTCTCAGCCTGTCCTCGTAGGAAAGGTGCTCCAGCCCCTTTATCATCTTTGTGGCCTCCTCTGGACCCTCTCCAACTGGTCCATGTCCTTCTTATGTTGGGGGTTCCAGCACTGGACACAGTACTCCAGGTGAGGTCTCCCGAGGGCAGAGTAGAGGGGGAGAATCCCCTCCCTCACCCTGCTGGCCACGCTCCTCTGGATGCAGCCCAGGATGCCTTCTGGGCCAATTAGTAGCCCATTAGCATATGTGGTGGCTTACAAAGAAGCTGTCTTAAAACACTCACCTGCACAGTTCTGCTCCGGTACCCACTGGACTTTCAACCCCTCTCTCTGACAGGCTCGGGCGTACGCCAGGAATGACTCGCAGTAGCAGTTTTTATGGACCGGACACTCACACATGTCTGTCACACAGGACCTGTGGATCAAAGCACCAAAAGAAATAAGCAAGGAAAAGTTTGGCAGACACCTGTCTGAGGTGTGGAAACGTTTGCTTTCTGTTGACCTGCAGTTCAAAGCCACAGCAACTTGTGCTAAACTGCAAGAAAGTTAAACTTGTCTCTGCTGACACATCCCAAGAGCTCATCTCTTTCTATGTGCTGCTCTGATGCAGGGACAGCTCTAAGAGCACCAGGGCAAGAACCACACAGAAACAGAGAGGTGAGAAGATCCAAGGTACAAATCGGGTACAGAGGACTAAGATTGCAACGATTATGTGGCAGTATAAGATAAAGACTTGTTTATTATTCCCTGAAAATTAACAATTTAATTATTTTGCCAACAATAATAGCATCCATAATAGAAGTGGATGACTTCTTCAGGTAATAAGCATGTGTCCTTCCAAGCAAGGGATGAGACATGGTGCCTTGACTTCAGGTCACCTTCAGCCTCTCCCCACTTTGAAGTCTCAAAAATAGTTATGGACCTGTTTTCTCAGCAGTATCACTGTTCAATGCCAGATTTGAAGTCATTCCAAAGAAGCAGGGGCAATGCAGTATAACTGAGCAGTTCTCACGCTGGGAAATCCCCCAGGCACTTGTTAATACCACCTTCTTCTTCCACTGCATAAGGTGGAATCACCACAAAACACAGCAGGCAGCAAAGCTGCTAACACGGACCTACGTGAAACTGCTACTGCGTATGTCACCACTATATTTCAAGTTAGCTCATCCAGAACATGTGCCCATTTGGCACAGACCTAAAATATAGCTGGCAAGATCCAGCAGATTTGCAGTCAGCAGCTTCTTCCTATGCAAAATGCTTAAGACACTTCTGCAAATGCAGCAATGCAATTTCAATAAATCCCAGGTATCTGCTGCTCCGAGTGCCCTGAGCCAGCCAGGGACAAAGACATACTCAGCCCTCTGAAAACTCATGCCCTCAGTTCCTCTGCTTTCCACTCAAGGTGCTCTGTACATGCACCCTGGGTGTCAGTGGGAAGAGTTCTCCTCCTCCATGCATGTTCAGGGACTTCTCCATTCCTGAGAGGACAAGGCAACATTCGTGAGAGGCACAAATCTCCCAAAGAGACATGGGGCTGAATTAAAAAAAAAAAAAAAAGCTCTCTGTACTAATTGCTCTTGCTGTGGAACAGAAAATCAGTTGTCTAAAGGAAAAGGATGGATATAGGCTCAGTTTTCCAGAAACTTTTCCCACAGCTGAATGCGTAATAGGTTGGAAAAAAGTGCAAGTACCTCAATTAAAGTAACCAGGAGTCCTAATGCACATACAGTGCTCCAGAGCAATTTGGAAGCCTTTACTCAAAACTAGGAGAGAGGATACACGGTCCTCAAACACCGACTGCTTATCCAACAGTGCCCCTTAAAGAGGAGTATTTCCCCTTGCCAAAAACTGCTGGCTATTGCACTGACAATTCATACGGTTAAACATGAAAGTTCTGCTTGACATTTCCATGTGCTTGTAATAATTTTACTCCCAGAAGACCCCCAGCATAAAATTACCTAAAAATTCACTGTGGTAAATAAGCAAGGTTAAGTGCTAATGTCCTGCAGTTACCAATATATACATACTGTGGAAAAATGGAATTGCTTTGAAACAAGTATATATCTTATTCCTATTTACAGACCAGTGGTTTTCATGTGAAATAACTTGACTTTCTAGGGACAATGTAGCTTTGCTTTGCTTTAGTCCTGCAGTAGGTCCTTTTACATCTCTCCCAGCAGCAAACGTTTCCATATGGGTCCATATGCAGCTGATAGGCTGCAAGGAAGAGATTAGCACAACACCCTTGGCATCAACTGATAAAAGTCCTTGTATAAGAGCAAAGGGTCACCTTTTCACCTGACACAGTAAATAACTTTATGCTGTTTCCTTTAGACACAATGCATCTGTGATCTCCTGCTAACATCCCTGCAGCAGGCACTGCTCCATATAGCCCATGTATAGGATGTGTACGTCTCATTTTACAGTCATGCTCATTTGCTAGTGCAGCAAACGATTATCACAAAGAGTCTGTAGCAATCTCCACAGATAAGAGTCCATTATCAAGGTATCATTTCACTGTCTGTTTCTGTGCTAGCCTCTATCAATCACATTTCACTGCTCTCCACTCAGATTAATGCCCACGGTGTTTTAGAGATGCTTGTTAGTGCTAAGTTGGCCATGTGCTCACCGAGTTCTTGCCTTAGAAATAACAGAATCCTAATCCTGAGCAACTTCTTCTGTTTTTAGAGCATAAAGACTTTTTTTTTTTTTACCTTAACTCAGAGAGGGCCACCACCTCCTGTACTAGGTCCACGCACCTACAATTACCTCAGGCCCTCCCATCAGGTCAGGAATCCTCCAGGCTCACTGTCAATCACCCAGCCTTTTTAATCATTAACATGCTTGTGGCCACCCTAGCACTCACTCTGACAAAGCCTGGGCATGGTCTGGGGGATTAAGGAGGCCAGGGCACCGTTCCCAAACTGCGGGAAGGCGGCCACATTCTCTGAGGAGGAGTTCAGCCCCTATGGAGACATGGTCAGTAGGGAGCTGTCAGCCCCTGGAATTGAGACAGCCTTGGATATCCAGAATCTGAAGCAAGACACCTCCACTCACCCTGGGATCAGCATGATTTTTGCTGCTCTGTTCAGCATGGGTGTCCACTAAGGATGGTACCGTGCCACGTGCAACACAAACAGTCCTCTGATTCATTGCTCGCCTAATTGCTTGTGTAATTTTTATTCTGATGAAGTGTTTAACCCTGGTGACAGCTGCTGGGCTCAAGCACTAGGCTTGGCTGCAGAGCAGTCAGCAGACCGAGTGGCTTTATTAATAAATTACGATTGCTAATTATTTGTAAGGTTTAATTAATTAATTACGGTTAAATGAAAAACGAGAGTAAAGGAAAATAGATGCACAGGTGCCAAACCCAGTCAACCAAATTAAAACCTTTTTTTTTTTCTCCCCCTAATGAAATTCCTTTCTGGGAAGTTTAACATATTAATTGTAGCTAGATGGATTTGCAGTCTGGTGAGGGGGGTCTTTTTATATCCCTTCTGAGATCAGCAGTGAACAGGTATAGAATCATAGAATCATAGAATTTTTAAGGCTGGAAATGACCCCTAAGATCACCCAGTCAGATATCTTAGTATGTGCTGTGCTTGATGGTCACTCCAAGAGTCCAGGGGCAGCTCTGGAAAAGGACATCAAAGCAAAAGACATCTACCCTCTGCGGACTGGCTAGTGGGGGGGACCTGGCCACTGCCCACTGGCAAGCTTTGACTTTGGGGTGTGTTTACTTCTCATTTTCAATTAAAATTCTCACAGTTACTGCTGTTACAGTTGTATTAGAGGGTTATTATGGGATGCTTCACTATTAAAAACTGGTTCTTGTGTGCTGCCCTAACTATTTCCTCTTGCAAAAGTCTTTGGTCTGCCCACAGCCTTTTTTTTTTTGGCTAACCCTTTCCAGTGATTGATACATTTCAAAAACTATTCTCTGCTACCCTAGTCTGATAAATAGATTCAGTGACACTAACTGCATGTATGCAGAGGCTTATCTGCATTCTGATCTGACCAGACTGTCCAAACAGCAAAATACACTCTTAGTAAAACTTTGGAATTATGCCAGTAACAGAGCCATACTGTTAAATCACCATACCACAGGCTAGTGGAGACTTTGGGTCTTCCAAGGTATTGTGAGTCTTTACCAAGACTAAAACATTCACTTAAATGAAGTAAAACTGAGAAGACATATCAGAAGCTTAAACATCAAGAAACATTTCTGTCACACAGAAATAATCCTACAGGAAGATTGCAGTGCAAATTACTTACAAAAGGAAGCTTGTTTTACCAGCTATGGAAATACAAACCAGATACTTGAGGCAGCCATAGCTTTGCCCTTAGCGAAATCATATAGAGACACGATGATGTAGTCCAAAAGAATATCCCATTTCTTTTAAGGACAATTACATTTCTAGAAAGTGATGGAATATACTCTGCCTGAAGTCCTTGCTCCAAATAAGCATGGGAGCACAGCCAACCTGTCAGCCCTCAACTGATACCAAGTGTTTCACCCGTGATTCCTTTTGATGCCCCTCTGGGCTGCCTGCAGGGTGTGTGTCCGGGATGGTGCTAATTGGATGTGTATAATCACAAACTGTTGCAAGGGGAAATCCATGACAGGGAAGGCATCCAGCAGCTGTGGGGCACACCCTTGAAGGAGACAAACACGGGCTGCCACATCTTCAAAGCAAACTGGAGGAGTACACTTCTTCAGGAACAGCCCTTTTTCACATTAAACCATGGAAAGTCTCCAAGTCCCACAAAGGGCAGAGAACCACGTCCTGTGCTACATACACTATTAAAAAGGAGAAGAAGAAATGATCACAGCAATGAATCCTACAGCCTTAGTCCATGCCACACAGGATTGAAATTGCAGATGTTCACTTGCTGAACAGGAGCAATTCCTTTTCCTTTGCAGTACACACAAATTCAAAACCAGAACCGGCCATTTTGGGAAGGACTCTTTTGTTTTGGGTTTGGGTTGGGTCTTTTTCACATTTAACAATGTGAGGTAGTGCATTTTTCAAACCTTTTGGTACATCTCAACGGACTTTGCAAAGGCAATCAGAGATAGTGGCTTCACCACATCCATTTCATGCATGTGAAGAGCCATCAGGCAGTGTAGGGGTTTGCCATCTATTCCCAGGAAAAGCCGTACACTTGCAAACTCCAATGCCTGAAGGGTCACCTGGCTAGAGAGGAGGATTCATTTCCAGCCCCACTATCCTATGAGACAGACTTCCTGGGATAACTTCTTACTGGTCTATATAAGCTTGCCCTAATTTAGCACTGGTTATGGGAATAGCCATACCCTACACAACAGCCAGTTTAAATTCCTATAATCGTGCTGGAGTGCTTGCAATTCAGCAGCAAAACTCAGGGTTCATTTTTCTGATCCAAAATTAGGCTGCTTTTCCTTCACAAGAAAATTAAAAGCCAATGGCCTCTATCAGCAATTATGTTGCTACATGAAATTTTTTTGGGGCTGTTTTTCCTACAAAGTTTTAAGGAATTGCCATTACCTGTGGCCCCAACTACAGAGCTGGGATAATTTCAAAAGGTAAGATGATGAGATGAACCATATTCCAATGTATAAGGTAAAGGCTCATGCTGTTGCTATCACAAACTCTCTTGTCTGTATGTGCATGTTTAATCTTACTGAAGTACTGAAGCACAGTCTGTAGAGCCAGAGACGTTTTATGGCTTTGAGGCTTGAGATCAGAGGCCTGAGATCGCTCTCTCTTTCTCCAGAATTTACTAATATTAATGCAAAAGCAGCAAATAACTCACAAGGAAGGTAATTCTGGAGGCTGCTGAAAACACAGAAGCCCTTACATCTATTGAGTATTCGTTCAAAGCACTTGCCTGGGGACCAGACCGTTTCATGCAGCAAAAGCAGTCATTTTCAAGGATCTTTTCATCCAAGACCAGGTAACTGTATCTGCACTCCCTCTGTGCTTTTCCCCACTCCACAGAACGATGGTAACATTGCCTTAAATTGGGGAGTCAGATAAAGGGGTCCACAACAAAGATAAACCATCAGTGCCCTGACCCGTTTTTCCAGTGAGTGGGAAAGTGCCCAGAAAAAGTGGCAGGCAGCCTACACACCCTTTGTTCTGGAGACTCCCCCGTGGTATAAGAACTCCCACACTGCTGAACTGGCTCCAAAAAAAACCCCTAAAAATGTGGGAGTAGAAAGGGAGCTCATCTTTGGTGAGCAGTGCATAGCAAATCTACTGCAGGCATATGCTTTCCATGGGGGAATCTCATTCCTATAAAGAGAGCACTGGCCATAATACTCGAGAATATCACGGTTATTTCTGGCAGATTGCAGAGGAGGAGTTTGCAGCAGTAGGCAT
Source organism: Heliornis fulica (assembly GCA_013399135.1). Classification (NCBI taxonomy): domain Eukaryota; kingdom Metazoa; phylum Chordata; class Aves; order Gruiformes; family Heliornithidae; genus Heliornis; species Heliornis fulica. Next base: position 22,062 of record VXBZ01008623.1, read on the forward strand.
TTGAATCACACATTCAATTCTATCCCAATCCACGGGTTTTGTGCAAGCTTGAGTCAACCCTGGAGTATATTGCCCCGTGGAGCACAGCAGAAAGAGATTATAAAACAGAAAAGTCCACCAAAGTGCAAGAGCAGCACGTGAGCTGAGATTTCTAGGGCATAACAGTCACATTACACACACACATTCAGGCTCAATTTAACTCTGAGTGCCATTGTTCCTGCTCCAGATATAGACTTGGCACTCAGAGATAATTAAACAGAATCACACAAGATATCTGCATCCATTCCTGCCTTGCCAAGGCATTCCCTGCTATTTAGAGGAGTTCAGTCAACTTGGGAAAAGGATGCTTTAAATGCATGTGGTAATTACTGCTGGTAATTTCCAACATACCAGAGACAGACAGCAATTCAATTTTGATTTCTTTGCAAATCCATCTCCTTCAAAAAAAAAACCAAGTCAGAACCTATACTTTCCTCACAAAGTGTAAGGAAAAACGGTATTTTCCAGATACTGAATAAAGGAAGGTCCATGTAGAACTCTGAAAAAACATACTGTGCTGCACAATATCACCACGAGCCTATACTACATGCTGCTAAAAGTATTATCCAAAAGCTTTTGGGAAATGCCAAAAAAGAATGTTCTATGTGTATTTTTAACCTTTATGTAAAGGGCATGCTGTGCCAGAATTTCATTTTATTGCCTTAACCAACATTACCCACAAGAATATGGTAAAATGAACAATGAAATGTTCTGGAACGTTTTCTAAAACCGTATAAAATGAAAGTTCTCAGGGCAGCACTACCCTGACACCATATTCATAATCCTCCTGAATATGTAGAAGCAGTGGAAAAGGCACCTAAAAGGAGGGAAGGAGGAAGAACCAAATAAAAAATGAAACAGCACAGCAACCTCCTCAACCTTTTTCTTCACAATAATTCTCCTACTAATCTGTCAGGTTTTTTTCTATCTTTTGCCTAGATCCTTACAGGCATCTGTGGCTTTAAATGCTCTTTCTGGTCCTGAGAATGGAAAGGTTGGCTAAAATTCCTCCGTGGGGAAATAGCTGAACCACAACTGAGGAAGACAATGAAGTCCCATGGCGGGCTCTAAGAAGCATCTGGTATGACTCAGAATGTTTCCTGGAGCTGAAGGTTACAGCACAGTTGAGCAGCTGACTTGCCACCTTTAGAGGGAGTGGATTTTTGCTCCAAACAGAATATGGAAATGCCTTCCACGGCCCCCTGGAAGAGCTGACCCCTTGCACTCCCACTCACTTTCAGAAGGTGGAGAGTTTTCACCTTCTGATTCAGTCGTGCTGTGCCCTGCAGAGTTTAACTTTGAAGTCCTTGCATTTGAAATCTGTGTGCTGGAGAGCTCAAGTGGTTTGAGTTTGAGTTCATATGTAGCATATACCTGGAAGTGCAACAGTTAAAAAACACTTATCTGTGCATATTACCTGTAAGTCTGCATATGGAACTTTTGTAGTAAAGAGTACATGCTGTGTAAGTTTCTTAAGAAATTTCAAGTAAGCACCCAATATCACACTGAAATGTGTCCATTAAAATATGCTCTCTTTTGCTTGCTTCCTTGAGCAGTATACCTAAAATTTGTTCCACTTTCTTGGGCAAGATTACTGCAAAAGGGATTTGGCTGCCTGCTTGTTGCATGATCCATGGTTTGAATATCTGCCTGGAAATTACAGGGACCGTAATAACTCTGCTCTAGAACAGAGTTCCTAAAGTCATTATAGAGAGACCATTTGCAATTAAAAATCTGGACCAACAAAAAGATACAGAGCCAAATTAAGGATTATAACCTGGAACCTGAAGTTGAAGGTTTGAAAGCTAGAACCTGGTTTTCTTCTGTGAACAAATGCCCATAGTCACCCACTTACAAATATCCATCACATAACTGGTAAAGATTACAGTAGTGATCTGGCTAATGCTACCCAATATGGCTTATCATGCATTTATGCAAAGCTTTCTGGTGGAAAAATAAACAACTCTAAGTACTCTATGGGTTTAATTTTTGGGAAGAAAGTTATCTCCTAAGGCTGTTTCTACAAAATAAATTCCCCTCTTTCTTAGCCCAATAGCCTAAGGTCTACCAGGTTCTGTGCTCACCCCTGGTTTCCTATGGCAGTGTGTTTTGGCCAAGCTGATCTACTTTGTGCCTCCAGAACCACATCATTTCCCCTCAGAAGCCACAACCTAGAAAAAATCCTAAATTTTTCAATTTCCTGGTTTGAATTCCTTAGGCAAGGAATTATTCCTTCCTAACAAGTTCCTTATTCCAGTAAGATTCTTTACTATGGTTCTGGTTCTGTCAAAACACAGCATTACAGAACCACAGAATCACCGAACTGTAAGGGTTGAGTGGACCTCAAGACATCATTAAGCTACTTCACCCCATCAGATATGTATACCAAGTCTTTCTTACTAGAGGAAAAGAAATGGAGAGTGTCTTAGTGGACCTTCTCAGTATCCATACTAATATTTTACTTGCTTAGCTTAGCAGTTATACTGCTAACCTGAATTTGCCTTATGACAGAGACACCCTGTTGCAATGGAATTTTCAGTATTCTCTGGCATAGCTACCATGGAAGATCCATCACCATTTTGAGCTTTTGCATTATGCAACTGACATAAAATTTTTTAAAATTCTCCAAGTCTAGACTTGATTTTTAAGGAAGAGTCCACCCTGTCTCCAGTTTTGCAGGCACAAGTGGAGACTACGCTGTTATATCTTATCTGGAGAGAAGAAAAACCAGTCATTTCCATTCAATTTCAAAGTGACAGACATGTTTTAATATCTAACTTTATAGCATTCAAGTGGTACTTTCAATCATCAGTTAAACTTTGTTACTCTTTCATACAGTGCAAATGAACATGGCATAGACTAAATTGACTGCATCACTTTCACTCTAGTAGATGTAGAGCCCATTAGTGTATTCTGTGTGACAGTCCTCATCTGAGAAAAGCCAGAGGTTTTCCAAGAGATTATAAACATCCTAGATAGAACCTCAAAAATTACTGAGAGGCTGTGAAGTCATGGCACTAAAAAAAATATAAACCTTGTAGATATAGCATATTTCAATAGTCATGAAACAGACATAAAATAACACACAATTTAAAACTTCTAAAATGAAAATTCAAAACCAATAATCTCTTTCTCTCTACCGATAAAACACATTGTGGCCCTGCTACGCTGTGTGTCATAAAAATATGTCATATCCAATAATAAGCACAATGAGAACATGAAGCAGGAAATATTTCTAAAGTGTAAACATAAACTGAAGTTATCTTCAGCTTTTGATGGCAATTCACTGTATATATTTCCAAGGAGGTCTTGAGATATAATAACAAACAGGCTGGCTAGTTTAGAAATTCACATTCTTAAACTCTGCAGAACCCAGTCCCTGGCTTTGCCTGTATAGAATGAACTTCAATCAAGTATATTTTTCCTCTAGGTGGCTGCAGAGCATTTAAAAAGTTGCTGGCTCCAGATGGAATATGAACGAAGGAGATCAAGGGAAAGAGCAGATAGGAGACCACTGCTTAGAAAACAGCTTTCCTCCTTGTCTTGCTCCCCTTAGAAACCAGGAGCCAAAGTCTTGTTTCAGCAAAGTCAGGCTCACTGTGCATGCAACCCTCCCAGTCTGTCACACCCTCACAGCACGTTGTCATCTCAGGGGTCACCCCTTCACCAAAGTTCACTGCTAAAAATAAGACTTGCAAAGAGTGGTGTAAGAGACAGCTTACCTGAACTGAAACTTTACAAAGCCCAAATCCACTCTGTTCCTGGTTTTATGGTTTCCTGTGTGGTCCTGGCCCAGGCCCATACAAAGGCGTAGGCATAGAAAACATGACTTAGGCAGAGTTCAAAAACTGGAATTCAAAACTACAGTTCAGGCTTGGCTGCCCTGACCCCAGCAAGGCTGACCTTCTTCTGGCTGGAGGATTAGCTCCTGCTTTTACATGTCCTCAGGCACCTCTTTTTTTTGCTCTGCACGCTCTCAAGACCTCATGGGCAATGGTGGGCACCAACCCAACACGCCTCCTGACACTGAGGTCCTGCTGCCCATGGGGGAAGGTTGTATTAATCCTGCAGCCCATTCAAGATCCAATAGATCAGAGGGAGAGGAGGAGCCCTCTCCCTCTGATCTATTGGATCTTGAATGGGCTGCAAATGCCTTTTGCAGTAATCTTGATTCTGCATGATGATCATTCTTATGATCAAACATAAGAGTTTGATAGTGATGCAGGACTCAGCCAGGAGGCAGAGGTGTGATTTCCAGTCTCTGGTCGGTTTGACTTTGTAACTCCATAAGCAGAAAGCTTTGGATGGGATGCTCTGTGAACTACTACTACATGTCTTCAACCTTCCTGAGTGCAAGATCTCGATTGCAAAACACCATACAGAGCCTGAAAATGCAGTGGATGAAATGCTGTCACCAGTGAAATTTATGGGGAGTTTCCTACTGACAGCACAGGAGCCAAGAGTCAGAACTGTCATCAGCACTCTTTTTTTTTTTTTTTCAGTTCTGTACTTCAAGGCTTTGAAGGATTCAGATTGCCCCCCTCTACTCTGCCCTGGTGAGACTGCACCTGGAATATTTTGCCCAGTTAAGGGCCCCTCAGTTCCAGAAGGACATAGAACTCCTTGAGAGAGTCCAGCACAGGGACACCAAGATGACGGAGTGGAACATCCTCCTTATGAGGACAGGCTGAGGGAGCTGGGGCTCTTCAGCTTGGAGAAGAGGAGACTGAGGGTTGAGTTAATGTTTACAATGAATGTCAGGAGGATGGAGCCAGGCTCTTCTCAGTGATGGCCAGTGACAGGAGAAAGGGCAATGGGTCCAACATAGGAAGTTCCATGAGAATGTAAGGAAAAACTTTGTCACTGTGAGGGTGGCAGAGCCCTGGGACAGGCTGCCCAGAGAGGTTGTGGAGTCTCCTTCTCTGGAGACATTCAAGACCAATCTGGACACGTTCCTGTATGATTTAATCCAGGTGATCCTGCTCAGGCAGGGGGTTGGACTAGATGATCTTTAGAGGTCCCTTCCAACTCCTAACATCCTGTGATTCTGTTACTCTGTGACTCTTTCAGGACATAGCAAAACATTAAATTCAATCTTTCTGAATTAAAATGCTGTGAATTAAAATTTCCTGTACTAGACATAGTGACTCCATGACATTTCAGCCTGGCTTGGGAGCTACAGGAGCCCACATGGATGTTATAAAGTCAGAATGACCTAATTCTGGGTGAGGTGGAATGAGATTATACAAGCAGACGGAGCCAAGGTTTGTTGTCCTTCATGACAAACATACCTTTCAGTGTGTTGGTTTGGGCACAGTCATTTACTTGGCTAAATACAAAGACAGCTCTGATGAGAATCAGCAGTCTCTAAAGAGACTGGCTATGAAGTATGAGCTAACCCTCCATATCGCAGAACGATCGGAATCACGGGTTATTTTCCTGCTCATCTGTGGCTAATGCCCAGTGGCAGATGCTAAGAGAAATTCTGAGCTTCGTCATTATACAACATCCTAAACATCTGAATTGGACTTTGCCTCTTTTTGTTGGCTAAGCAGAGGCTTTATGGAGCAGATCAGTGCCCGGCGTCAGCCGCCTTGAGCACGCTGCCTGACGGAGCCACAAAGCAAATTGTTCTCTCTCCATCACTTTTCACTCCATAAAATCTTCCCTGGCCTTCTCACAGAGGAGGCAGAGAGATGTTAGAGCTGTACCAGTTTGTTATGAAGCTTGCTGTCAGACTTGGCAGTGGTTTCAAGCTACTTTAAACCTCTCTCACCACTGAAGATTGCGCCGAGTGTGCCTTTCGGTCTTGGGGAAGAGGGAGGCAGCACAGCTGCGGCGAAGCAGCCCATGCAGCAGGTCTTCTGAAGAAGCCTGGCTGACAGGAGGAGGAAATCCCAGAAGGCAATAAGGAAAGAAAAGCTGTTGCTGGAGGTTACACAGGATTCATAGTTCATGTTCTCCATGGGTCCTCGGGAACAACAATGTTTATGGCCCATACCTCTGGGAGGCCAATGATTTCTTCCCTTTGAGGTGAGCATGTGGCACCCACTCAGTAGTATTTCTGCTCCCATGGATCTTTCCACAGGTGGGGAGCCCGAGGGCCCGTATGAAAGCACGAGCGGATTAGCTCTGTCAAAACAAAGACCCTGTTTTCGTGCCAGTAAGGAAAAAAAAAAAAAAAAAAGGAGGGAGAAAGGAAAGCATAAAATAGTGCATATGATATATAGAAGGAAAATTGTTCTTTAATAGAATCTTTTCAAAGTTTTCCATTAAACTTTGGTCGCTTGCAGTGCAAGTTTTGGAATGCAACTCCCTCATCCCCTTAGGATGGTCTGTATTTTATTACATTAATAAGGAAGCCCAGCTTATTCCTAGCAGCGCTACCGTACGAAACCTTTCAGTCCTGAGCCAAAGTGGCGGGAGGAAAAGCTCCTCCTGATGGATTTTCAGCCACTATTCTGGGACCAGTGATTTAAGTTGATTTTTATCACATGCAAAAGAAACTTTTGTTCCTAAGCAGTAAGTAAATCAAAAAATGATCACATCGGAACGATCAAGATGATATTCATCTAAATGTTACCCACAAGATGACTAGATTCCAGCTGAGATACCTAACTGGAACGAGCAAAGGAATATATCAGTAGAGAGGAGGAGGTATTAGTCAAGGATCAGGGTAGGGGAACTGAATAATAAGAGAACATTAGAAGCTCTTCCTTCCCTCCCTTCTCGCCCTACTCCCTCTCTCGTTTCAGTGACGCAGCCCACGTGAATATCCAAAATAGCTGCGCTGACAGAAGAGCAATGCAGTGCCAGCAGTTCAGGAGGAAAAAAAAGATGGCATTCTGGACAAGAAGCAGCACCATATGTCTGTCCCCTTGGAGTAGGCAATGGTGGGTGAGTAAAGTGGAGTACATCTTGTTATACTTCCATAGTAGCTCTTACAGTTCAGAGACATCAGGGAAGCAGAATGAAAGCTGTGCCTACCAAGACGAACCCACAGAAAAGATGAGACACTTCAGTAGGATCACAGGAGTGCAAAGAAACCAGTATACAGCTGCTTAAACCCCATCAGTTCTGCATATTAAAAGTGGCCATGATATCCAGGGATGTTCTTTACAAGATTTCATGATGACTGGCAAACTGTTGCACACTTAAAAATTGGGGGAAATGATCAAGCCTTTCAGATTCAATTCACCTCACCATGTAGCCAGGGTCTGGTCTTCTCAAGGCATCTTCACCTTCAGATTTAACCTTCCTAGGTAAAGACTGAGCCTTCATCCATGATGAGTTCTGCAGAAAGTGCTACAGAAAGCAGTGTGTTTTCTCCTTGATCTCTGAAGTTATTTGTCTGGACGCAGTCAGCTTTAAGCCTCTGCTTTCTCACAGTCTCTCCTAGAGAAATGTGTCCAGGACTCATTCCTTAAAACACCTCAGAACAAACACTCCGGTATATTGTACCAAACTGTCTCTGTCTTCTATGTGAATCTTGCAGATAAGATCCATGTTAACCAGAACCAGTACCTTTCTGCTGTACTTTCCTCTTTCTCTGTGTGTGTACAGATTTGATCCTTCTCCACTCCCAGGTCAGTAATGTGATACGCTACGAGGTGCTGTGTTGCGCTTTAGACAAGTCTTGTTGCCCCTGCATTGCACTGGATAACTTGCCATTTGCTGCAATCACAGCAGAACTCTAGGAATATGAATTTTAACATGACTTCTCTTGCCAAATAGGTTGATGAAATCACATAGCACCTCCATGGGGACTTGCACATGTCCAGCACGTGCCACATCGGTATCAGCTGCGGTCAGACCTTACCTCACCCGCTTACAAGGAAGGCACCAAACATGCAGAAATTAGAATTTTGTCTTATCTTGAAACCTTCTCAGAGGGATTGTGAATTATTGTGAATGTCAAGCCCGGTGGTTCTTAAGAGATCCCCTTATGTAGCAGTAGCAGCAGCCACAGGAAGAAAGAATCAAGAGGCAACGACATTCTTGATCCCATCTGGGCAAAGAGTACAAAGGGACTCATCGCGTATGCGTGAAGGGAGTGATGGTGATGGAGTATTAACAGAGGAGGCAGAGTCCCTGGAGTCAAACACTGTGGGAATGAGTAAAAGCCACAGAAGGAAATGGAGGCTAAAGAGAAAGGCCCACAGTAAATATCTGCAGATGCTGTTGTTTGCGATGAGGACTGAACCAACAGTTCCCTACTACAGAAGGATGTAGTCACACACTCACGTAGCACCTACTAGACTTGAAAAAAAAAAATAGAAAGAAAAAGAAAGAAAGAAAAAACCCACCCCAGCCTCACTAGTAGAGGAATATTTTTTTCAAGATCAAAAGTCAAGCAGCAATAAAATCTGTGTCAAAAAACATAGGCGGAGGAGGTTGTGCATGCTCACTCGTGAACATCTGCACTGAGCAGCCACTTAAGTAACCATGCAACAGCATGGAAGAAACATCTGCAGCGTGTAGACCACCAGCTGTGAAGTAATAATACTTTGAATATCCAGAGTGCCTTTCATCTGAATACTGCAAAGCATTTTCCAAACAAATTAAGCTTCACAACACCACTGTGAGCTTCTTATTTAATGGTAGGATTATTTCATCCTGCACCAAAACGCCACTGCCGCCAGAATGAAAAGTAACACCTGTTTATCATCTCACAGAAACGTACCAATTTCATGACAGGAAGTGACAAAAAAAAAAGGCTGTAGTTAAATTAAAGTGCAAGAAGACTTGAGGGGGTCAGAATTAAATGTTTAGAAATGAAACTCCGAAAAACAGAGTATTATCTCCCTTTTTATGCAAGCTGTCACATTAAATTTTTATGCCCTCATGCTGTAACTCTTTGGTCTTTATTTCACATTGGGAAGAGAGAACTTCCTCGGGTATACACTTGTAGGGGTGTCTATAGATGTGCTCAGAAGTACAGGAAAATACCTTTCCTGGCTGTGCACGCTCAATAAAATATATTGCTGTGCGTTGCAAATAGCTTTCCTTTGTGCTCCTTCAGATGTGTTTTTATAAGGCATCCTGATGATTACACCACAGTGCTGCCTCCCAAGGCAGCGTGCCATCTAGTAAGTCCTAAAACAAACTTCTTGCTGTGTGAGCTTTCAACCCCACGGGATGCTCCATGTAAGCCGCGCTCTGACCTGACTTTACGGAGTTAGCGAGAGCTGACTGTACGTCTCCCAGGAGCAAGGGGAAAGGCTGGGGAACGTGACACTTGAAGACAGGAAATATGGCAGACACCCCATTACAATTTCCTCTCTCTGCTTCTTAATGTGCCCACTTTTCAATCCCACAGAAATGTTAGTGGAGGAAGCAGTTTGGTGGGGAAGCTGTAGCAGCAAATCAGGCTGGTTCTTTATCAAGTGAAGCTTGGTACTGGCAGAACAATGTATGCTGCTGTATGGGACAGACTGTCCTGAACTCTTCAAAGCTAGGCAAACATACATCTTTAAAACACAGACTTTTTGAGAGCAGCAATGAGATTCTGATCTGTGCTTGACACCAGCACCCAAAGATCTTAACCTATGAGCAAGTTTTTTGATGTTAGGGTTAAATAAGAAGAGAAGTCTTGGAAATGACTAATTGGGTTTCTAAGAAATTGTTATGAGTGTTTGGATATTAAGCAAATAGCTCTAGTTTTGCCTAGGGAGTATATTTTAAGCATTTCTACATTCACCTTCTCCGAGCTGGTCCCAGCTGGGCATGTGGTGGTTAACGTCAAAGCCAACTCCAACTTCTCCCTTCTCACAAAAAGCTGGTTACAGGAGGACATGGCCTGGCTTGAGAAAAGAAGGCTCTTTCATGGTTAAGATTTTCCAGCAACACTTGATGTTGGTATAACTCCATCCGTGTTGAAGCCCAGGGTAAAAGTCTGTCTGCCTGTAATGCCAGGTAAGGTTGGCCAGCACCAGCAACTTGTGACGTCTCATCCTACACGACAAGCTCTGAAAAAGCTCTCTCATGCTAACACACCAACTTTTCCCCAGAAAGAGCTGTTTCTTCTCTCCATGGATGCAACGGAACACAAGTGCCAAGTTGCTCACTATCCCGCCAGGACTGACTACTTCATTTCAAATAAACCATAAAATGGCATGAATTACTTGGGGAGAATAAAATGTTCCCTTTCAGTACGTATGGTCATTAGTTTTTCTCTTGTGTGCTGGTTTTGCCTGCTTGCTTTGTATAGGATTTGCCTTAGACATATTTCAGAATAACAAATAGGATGATTAAGTCTTACAAACAAAAAGATATAAATTTCAGCTCTATCACACGTAGGATAAACAGTTTATCTGCCTTTTCGTGTATGATCTTGAGCTGCCCACGCAGTCTGACCCATTAAGGACACCAGAGAAAGGCTTCTGTCCATAGAAGTATCAACATTTGTTACCAACATCTAGTCCCATTTTGGTTTTCTCAGGTCATAACATTCGAATCGTATTTTGTGCTTCAGTTTGGATAAATCTCAGATCTCGGAGGGCAGCAAAGCTGAGCCCTAAGCACACACAAGCTCCAACTCACCAGTTGAAATGGTGGCATTGCATTGTTTCCACAAGACAAGGAGAAGAACCAAACTCTCCAACTGCAGATCCGACATCTGTTCCAATTTAGTAACAAACTAAACCCATTCTCCATCCCCCATATGCACATCCTCACAATGGAGCACTCCACTGTAAGGACATTTGCCTCTGGATCTGGATCCACATTGGGCCACTTCTAGTTTCCAGACACAACCATAAATCAGTCCAGTTTCACTGGAAAGAGTGGAGATTCATGGCAAGCCCCAGGCAAGGATCTCTACCCAACTTTCCTAACCCCAAATCTGGCTCAGCAGTAATACATTATATTTGTTTTCAGCAGTGGAATAATATCACATACAATCAGAGTCTCACCAGTGAAAATTTATGAGATTGTTTCCCCTAACCCTCCTACATCTGGTCCTTTGCACAACTCATATCCATCTTCAGAAATCACATGAAAACTGACTTTTCCTAACTCTGCTTTGAACTCACGACATTTTAGAAATAAGGTAACGAGAAGAACAAGAAGAACTGTGAAGGACAGAACGGTGGAGTCTTTGTTCTGGGGACACTGGAATCCATGAGCATGGATGTACTTAGGCCTTTACTGCCCAGCTGTGGAGCAGCTTGGTCCAGCAGTACCAAGAATCTGGGGTTGATACATCTTCCAGCTAGACAGCTAGTCAGCTGGTTTGAGAGGCTTGGCAGGGAGCTGTGGTGGTCTCATGGTTAACTAACCTCAGGCTTCTGTCGATAAGTGTGTGATCCTGCCTCCCTCCTGCCTCAGCTGCCCCTTCCCACCTCAGAAAGTGTTCTTTCCTCTCTTCACATTCAGATAGAGTCCAAAAGCTGAGGAAAACAAAAATGCATTGCTGGGAGGGAGGGAGGGAGGGAGCTGGTCACTCACTAACACCCTGCTGGTTTGCACCATGAACTCCGTGAAGGTAATAGCTGACCTATCACTTGGTGGGCTTTATGCCAATCATAATTTGCAATGATAGCAAGCAGCCCTGGAATCCTGAGATTAGCAGGTAAGTCTCAGAAGCATCAAATTTTCCTATGGTCTGTTTTCGTGCTTCATCTCACACACAAGTGTATGGGCAATTTGGAGCCCTGAAAATGAATGCATAGCATAAGTCAATGCACTGTAAAAAGTATTTACTGCCCAAAAGCATAACTACATTCACGTGATAATAGAGCAAATATTTTTAAAGTCAAAGTATTCTGAAATGCCATTTCACCCCCATATGTTTCCTGCTAAGTTTGTGCAGTTTGTGAGCGTTTTAACTTGTGAAAAATCTTAAATTTTGTATTTACAAAGCAGTGGCAGCATGAGAGGCATTAAAACTCTCTATTTAACAAGAAATGACGTCAATCAATGTATTTCCACACAGTATTGGCAATGATCCTGTTGTACAGGTGGAGAAAGACTCCAGTGCCTTTACATAGTTTCTGCTGAGGATACTGCTTTGCTGCTAATTATTTATATAAATGTCTAATGACAGAGGGAAGTCCCTCATTTAATGCAACTTGCTCACTGAATGCAAACAGCTTTAGGCCTCAGGCTCGATTCAAACCAGAGGCAGTTCAGCTATTTGCACTGATGGTCAGATCTCACATCTGTGGGGTATGGAAGAGAGAAATGATTCCAAGTCTTAAATTTGTTCTTTGCAAGCTCAGGCCAATGGGCAGATACAACCAAGGAACCTCTGCCTTCGCCTCAGGGACTCAGTTATGGGGAGACCAGGGAGTGGCAACAATTTGGGAAGTGATTTGTCCCTCATAACATGCAAGTCATATCTTTAGCAGGGTGAGAATGGCAGAGCTGGCTCTGATCCCATCTGCCACCCTCCCCATTGCACTGCCTCACAAGGCTCATCGTTAACGAGCCTACGCCTCAAACCGTCTCCGCGTGGTAGGCCGAGCCTCTCTTCTTTTTTATTATTTTTACTTCCAGTGCATTCCTGAGGATGAACAAAATGTACAGATTGCACCCTGTGACCAAAGAGTGATATGTAAATCGTGTTTCTGGGACACACATGCTTCCTAGGGCTTCCTCTGATGCTGCCTGGAGCTCCACAGACATGTGCTATCTGGCCTTTCCAGATCCCAACCCTCTGCAAGGGCACGCGTGGCGCACGGTCCGCTACATCTGACTTCCCAAAGCAGCGGGAAATACACAAAGGTGGAAGATGCCCCTGCCTTGTTGCTATTATCATATTACTTATCCAGTATTTACCAGACATACACTCTCCTGGCCCAAGGTCTTGGCTGCTTCATTTTATATTAATCAGGCCCGAGTTATCCAGGTCAAAAATGGGGTCATGAGGGGTGACATTCAAAATGTCTTGACAACAGAAGAGCTGTCCCATATTATAATCTGAATCTAAATGAAATTGCAGCAGTTTTCCAGCAAGTTTTTGAAAAATCTGTTATAATGACTAGACTTCATCTGTTGTGATGACAATCCCAGCATGTATTTTCTATTGCACAGAAAACAGGGGAAAAAAAAAGTGGCCCAGAGATGTTTTTCCCCTCATGAAAAACATAGGGAAATACCAGGTTAAAGGCTGAAAAGAAGAATTTGGCTGAAAGCAATGCTTCCCTACCACTTTAATTCTTCACAAATATTATTAATAACACTCTATTACTAAATGAAATAGGTCTATTGTTTTAACCCAGCAGAAGTCACAGGCCCTATGAATCACTGCATGCAGTTGTGGAGCACTCTAGGGTAGGTTTAAAACACACTTTGTGAATCTTGAATAGACATGTGAACCTTCCTGGGGTGGCCTCACACCCATCATCTCACCCACAGTGAGACAGATGAAAACTGTGACATTAAGGTCTGACCCTCAGATGATGTTAAGTGGAGGAGAGCTGTAGAAATTGCCAAGCTGCAGGCTGATGCTGAGCATCCCTTGAGCCAGTAGCCTCCAGCAATACGTGGTCCTAGCTCGCTGCATGTACTGCATAGCAGAAGACAGACTGTGTGAAAACATCCATTTACACAGCAACAGGCAAAATAAATGTGTCCCTTTAGACAACCCATTTGCATTTTCAGTCACACTCATGGTCTTATCTCCAGGGAACCTCCAACCACTTCATACTGTGGTTGGAGTGCAAATTCTTATGACATGAAGCAAACACCTCTGGCCCTTGGAACAACCCTTTTCCCAGAAAGCTACATAGGAAAACCCATGGCACTCCAAAGGACCACATGGCAGAGCTGAACCTTTTCATTCTAAATCCACTTTATTGCTGTTTCCAACCATCTCAGGGATCACACAGCATGTGAGTCAGAAAATGTAGACACCAGAGATCAGCTAAGTGGCAAATACTTATGAGTAACAGTTCCAGCACCCAGCTGCTGCCCCCAGCACTGGACTCTCTCCCTAGCTCATAGGGACCCTGAAATCTGGTACTAACCTCACTGCTCCAGCTATCAAACTGCAAAAGGTGCCAAATCTAATCTCTATAGCTTGCCTCTGCAACTTGCCTTCCATAAAACACACTCCCCAGCAACGCTGCCACAAGCTCAACAGAGAACATTGATGTTAGCAAAGCTGTTGGGTTCTTTGGAGACCTAAAGCCAGCAGAACAAGCCCCTCCACAAGCACATTTCTGCTCTCTGCCCTCTAATTGGGCAATGAAGACAAAGTGAAAACCCCTACACCGAGCCAATGGATAAGCTGCCAGGAAATTTCAAACTGCTCCAAGCATGACGGCCAACGGAAACCATGACGTAAAGTTCAGAAGAAGGTCACTGCTTCAAAATCTCCTTCTACAGAGAGATTTTGTTATGGTGTTTCTTTTTCAAGCATGTATCAATAGAGCTAGAGTACCAGAGAGAAACAGAGAAGAAGGGTGGATGTATAGAAGAGATCCAAAATAAATTTTAAAGTGCTTTTTGCCTTGGTAGCTCAGGCACATGTTTTCAGCCTTTGGTACAAAGTGTGCATCTGCAAAACCCCGTGCTAATTAGCATGGAAGTTGTTTAAATGGCTGCCCACATTCTGCACTGCTGCACCCACCCACCCACC
>VXBZ01008623.1:36690-69983 GCA_013399135.1 Heliornis fulica
CTTCCGCCCTGCCGCCCCCACCCACCCACCCACCTCATAAGGCCAGGGGAGCTGGGCAGAGTCTATGCTACCACCTGACAACCATTTAGAGGGTTATCACTGAATCCGGTGGCTTTATCTTGTATCTTTGACTAGTTCACAGGTGACTCAGGGGGCTGGTCATGCACTACACAGGGTAGAGCTGTGACCAAGCCTCACTCCTCACATTCACCCAGCTCCAAAACACCAGCCTCCTCCAGAAGGTGTCAAAAAAATAATCTATCCTTAATAAAAAACTGTGAGGATTCAAAACACAAGTCTTTGGCCACCTGAAGAAGAGGGATTGCTTCCTTGCAACAGGACTCTGTCTGACTGGGCTACAGCTGAGGGTATCACCAGACTTCAGGCTTTCTCTTTAGTGTCTTAATAACACAGAGAAGCAGTACCTTAAAGTGAGTACTGACTTCCTTCATTAGGATGGGATCACCTTTGTATTAAGCAAGGGAGAAAAGCCAACATAAAATCTCTGTGGTTTTTTTGCCAAAAGTTGTGCACTCTGCTTTGACTATCGTCCCCCAGGAGCTCTGCAGAAGCTTAGTCAACAGATTCAAGGCATGTTATCTTATGCAATTTGGATATAGACTTGGGGTTTTCAGAAGTAAAGAAGAAACATGACACCAGTTTGGCCCCAGGTGTTTTTCTCTTTCTTCATGTCATGCTTCATGGCAGCTTTCCATATTGGAAGGCTATCACACATGGAAACCCATCTCTTATAACAACTCACAATCATCTGTGTGACTCCCAAGATCAAGCCAACATAAGAACCATGTGGACTCACTGACACAAAAACCAGCTTCAGACATGATCCAAACAACCAGCATGGCTATACAGCTGAGAAAGCTGTCAGTCTGAAGGTCACTCTTGTCCCACTGGCTGTAAATACATAATCTGCCAACTGGCTTCTAAAGGGTTCTTGCTGGGCTGTCAGAATATTTGTCTATGATCTGTTGTGTAGTCCCCAGTAGGGTCCACTTCTCATGAGGTGATCACTTGAAACTTCTCTAAAATACAGAGCAAAAACATGCCACTGAGTGTTTCCAGAAAAATCAACTTGCAATGGAAACACAGAGAGAGAGAGACCAGCAGATCTCTTCTGTCCCTCTGTTCTCCTCCAGTGTGGAGTCCTCTGATAAGTATGACTTGTTGGTAGGAAATTACAAAGGGCAATAATAATAAACTTTCTCATGACTTTTCTCTTGTGTTTTCTGCAACACAAATGTCGGAAGATTAATTTGTTTACTGTCCACAGATGCAATGATAACCACAATTACTTCCTGAGGAACATTCAATACAGTAACGCTCCAGGTCCCTCTCTGCCACCACAGCATTTTTCCATGGCATCTACTGGAAACTGCCACCCCTGAGAAAATCAGTGTGCGGTCCTGAAAGCAGAAGGAGCAGCACGTAGAGAGCCAGGCCTGCTATGGGCAGGGGAGGAGAAAACCCACACTATCTGCTAGACAGAGACCAAGAGACATCATGCAACCATGGGCTACAGCACACTCCAAGCCACTAAGGGAAAAACTCTTCTATCATTAAATCAGTATTAAACACATGACACCATTCCTGACTTAAAAACATGGTCAGTGAAAGGAGAGCCAAGTTAACAAGATTAACCAGAGAGATGTTGCCACACACTGAGCTATATGACTGTCCTTATGTGCACCCATCAAAACTCACACAAAGGTGTTCACTGAAGCCCATCAGCGACAATTCACCCAAGCAGCTGCCTGCTGACGCTGACAAAACACTTATCACCTCCCAGCCTGGCCCATTAAGCACCTTCAAGTGAGACAGTGAGTGATTCCTTCGGGTTACTTCCAGTTTTTGGGACACAACTTTGACCTCAGTCATTTGTCTGGCTGCTCCCATTACATTTCCCTTTTCTGAGTGAATGTCCAAGTTCTCAGAATAGCAGGAGGAAGATCCCCTCCTGGGCATCGCAGGAGCTTGGGATGTGTCAGATAAATGCATCAAAGCAGAGATTATTCCTGAATGCTAAAATCCCACTGGAAATCTACAGGACAGCCCCCAAGGCAGCCTGACACTAGCATCCCTCAGCTGGGGCTGTTAGACAAACAGCTCATATTTTACTCTGAGTGAAAAAAATCGCACACACTAGGGTTCTCTGACACTCTTTAATCTTAACACAGCTGCGAGCTTCTTTCAGCAGAGAAACCTTCTGGGTGAATGTGACCTTTGGATAAATCCTTGCGTGTTCTCTGTGGTGGTATTTATTGTTACAATCAGGCTAATGATTCACTTTGTGAACAGCCCTGGGAGGGATTGTTTTTTTCCAGCAGCCCCACAGACCTATAAATGTGTTCCTCCACCACTGCCACACCTGTACTGCAAAAGGGGAAAACAAAGGGTCAAAAAAGATAAATAAAAATCCCTTCACACTGTCATCTGGATTACTGCAGAGAAAAACACCATTCATGTTCAAGGGAACACTAAAATTTATAATGTTGAGGCAATGGGCTCCTGGTAGGCTCTACAAAGTTATTCCTGCTTTCTGGAAACACTAGCTACCAGGGTGTAATGTGTTTTCCTCAGCCAGTAGGACAAAAAAGGTGTCACTACACTTGCTGAACAGGCAGTGCATGCTACAAAAGGACAGAACCAATACAAGCCTTGAAAACTAACCCACGTGTCTCTCTGCCAACTTTCAGAAATACCATTAATCTTAAGATAAAGCTGGTTTTCCTGCAGCTGACACTCAGTATTACAAGAACTGTTTCTGTTCCTATAGCACATAAGCATAATAATCCTCTCTTGGTCATTCCACGCTCAGCCACAACACAATCCTTTTGCTGAGCCACCAAGACGCCTGAATTCAGTCTGACCATGTAATTTGAAAGGCTCCAAGCTGCCAAGGCGTCAAGAACTCCTGGGTAAACCACCTCCCTGTGTCTAACTGTGGAGTGGGTTATCGGGCTGCTTCGTGAAATACAATTCTGTCTAGAGCCCCGGGAGCTCAGCTAGCCACACTCTTGCCACTGACAAAAGATGAATCAAAGCACTGGGTTCATGTCAGAATGGAAGGCTTACTCACATCTGAATAGAAAGCAGACTTAAGAATTTTATTAGTACCTTAAGCTTGAAAATGAAGGATGCTGCCAGCCCCGAGCCAGCATCTGCAAGAGATTAATTTCATAGAGACTGTTAAAAAAATAGCAGTGTTCAGATCTTTAGCAATGTATATAATTCAGGCAACAGTCAGAAGCAGAAAAAAACTATATATGCTGTATATGTAGGAGCAATAGCCACATAATATGTTGGTTTATAAGACTGGGCTCTGATCTCTGACTTTCCTGGATCAAACTCTCTTCATTCAGGCAACTGATGCTTTTAAATGATAGAAGTTCTAACAAAGGTAAGAGTAGTGGTGCCCTAGAATGAGTTCAGATGCATTTTCTTATATTTCCTTCATTGCTCATGAAGGAGCAATCCATGACAATCACCAGATTGTTACAGTGATTCGGACACAGTCAAGGACCGGACAGATGCAGAGACAATACCAACCATGGACTTCCAACAAGCTGTGCAGTCACAGATGAAGGTAGAAACCTGCTAGTAGAACATCACAAGAAGCTCCTGTTGCTGTAGATCATATTGTACCCACTCAACACACAATGCTCTCTGCCTTAGGCTACCAATCCATCATTTTCATGCACCCTATGCAACCCCAACAACTGCATGTCAAAGGGGCATACCCACAATCAAAAGTCTCTTTAAAGCAACAGTGCAATGGTAGTTTCTTTAAAGCATTGTCAGAAACGGTACAGTCATTCTGAAAGTCAGAGAAACAAGTTCCTATTCCAACAGGATTGCTACTGGATATCTATACCATGCAACCTTCTGCTTTCAGTCAACATCCAGACTTGGTAGGCCTTAGAGAAAAACCAAGCTTAGCT
This sequence comes from Heliornis fulica, assembly GCA_013399135.1. Classification (NCBI taxonomy): domain Eukaryota; kingdom Metazoa; phylum Chordata; class Aves; order Gruiformes; family Heliornithidae; genus Heliornis; species Heliornis fulica. Next base: position 40,647 of record VXBZ01008623.1, read on the forward strand.
TCCCCTTAGTCAGTATTGGTTCTCTAGTCAATAAACTTTAATACTGACCACAACATAGAAACCAGTAACAGTTTAATATCTTCTTCTGTGTTTTAATTATAAACACTGAGGAAATTTGTCAAGTCCGGACTTCCTATTCATATGGAAAAGCTTTTAAACATTCTGTACACACCACTGTCACTGAGACCCATCATGTCTGTGGAGCTGAAACATACACCACAGACCATTCTCTGAGCATGTACACAGAATCACTACCCTTGGCACAACTTTGAACTCGGTGCCTGCATCTACTGCAAGGGCACTGAAGATAACACACAGTGTCTTTTTTATGTCACAAGTGTTATTACTTCCAGTGCCAGAGTTAAATTTCCTCTGTCCACATAAAACTGTGACTTCCATAGATGGGGAACGTTGACCCAAAAAAATAATCCCCGTAGCATTCCACAACTAAAAAGCATTCCTGGCCATGTACTTTATCATTTGGAAAGAAATATGAACAGCACCAAGAGACAGAGGAATAAAAGAGACAGGTGAAAGAAATTCTGGGGGCTCTGAGAGAGCGCACAGTTTGCATGCAGCTGATAAAGAGAACCGCGCAGTGTGAATTCCTCGCCTCAGAAACCAGATGGGAATCCTGGCCAGGGATATCGCCTGGCTACCCTCTAGTGCAGGCTATGGCTATGGAATAGATTATGTCAAGTCAGGCAGCAGTCTAGACATCTCGTGAGAAAGCAGAGGCTCACAAAAGAATACCCTGTCGCACAAGCCTGCTGCCTCACCGCCTCTTTTCCATGGTGTTCCGTGTGATCTGTCCCAGCCGCGCGGAGTACGTGTTCCGCCAGTGACTGCTTGCAGTGTTCTTCGTCTGCAGAGGGTGGATGGAAGGACACCAGTTTGAAATCACTGTCCAGAGATCAAACTGGAGATCAGTATAGGTGAGTTAGAGGACAGCTGGAAAATGAAGCAAGTAGCCCTTACTAATGGGCAGTGATGCATGTGGGCTCTATTTCAGTTTCGTGCTCGTGGGTGGTTTTGAAATCAGATACTGCTGATGGTTGCAATGAAGATCTGGGCCTTCGGTAAAGTGAGGAATCAGGGTGCAAATAGTCAAACTCCTTATTTCAAATGATGACAAAACCTGGACTAATTAATGTAGAGAATCTAAAAGCATGTTAACAACTTTCACAGCAGATAAAACAGCCGCTTGTTTGTGGGATCTGTGCAGTTCTTTTCTGATTACAGATCAACCTTCAACCCCTTCAAATCACATCTTTGTCATATTGTCAGCAAATCATCTTGCCTTTGGAAACAAGGCCAAGAAGTGTATTCCTCATGCCTTTTGATAAAGCCTCCTTTGATAAAGTTTTCCATACCCACAGCAAATCTTGAAATCATTGAAAGTTTATGTTACCCCTTGAGGACATACAGACCATCTATGATTGATGTCATCACCTTGCTATGATGAAAAATATCCCTCCTGACAGTATGGATTATTTTTTCATGAAAGGCTGAGAAATCAGTACAACAGGGAGCCACGTAGACAGATAGATATGCAGAGCAACCAAGATGGGCTTCCAAACCTCAGCCAAATCCCTGATACCTGAAAACAAGAGTATGGGAGTTTTCTTGCATATCAACTCCTCCAGCTCTAAAAGCAAGCTTTTTTATAGTCCATGCCTCAGTCCATGATTACATTTTGACTTGCTTTAAGATGCTTAGTTGCCAAAGACACACTGCTGCATGGAGTATAAATAAGGTTGTCATCTAACTGGGACTTAGAGAAGCAGAGAAGATTTAGTACCTTCTTAAAAGGACTAGCAATGCTTTCTTCTGAAAGTTTGAGAAGAATTTGTGCTTTGACAAGAATAGGATAATACACTTCTTGTGCACATGAAACCTCTTAAATCCTATCAGGAGGACTTGAGTTTGAGACCAGGAACCAGGCACTTTCATGTTTTAATCTCATATCTGCTCTTGGCTTCCTGCACAGCAAAGAACTCTCTTAATTTCAACAACTTTAAACCAGGGTGCAGCGAGAATTAAATGTTTACACTGCAATTTGAAAATGTAAAGTGCTAAGAAGGAGCACTTAGGAAATGAACTTTGTAAACTTTGCTGCCATGGTATCCACCATCCTCAACAGCTTCTTACTTCATGCACTCTCAGACTACATAACCTTAAGGACTCACTCCCTGTAAACTACATACCTCGCTTGAGAGCTGATGTACAAGAATCAGCTGTCTGAATACCTTAACACTTACGACAGCTTCCTCTGGACTGATCATAAGAGAAATGACTTGTTATTAATTTTCACATGCTGGATTTATTTTAGCTTTTATGTTTCAGGAATATTATATAAACAGCATGTTAGTTGTAGGAGTACCCAGGAATGCAGGAAAACATATGGCTCCAACTCCCTCCAGTATTCCTAGCACATTCCCCACCAATTTTAATTTCAACTGGCTTAAGTGGGGGAGTCAGGGATAGACTTAAATGCTCTCATCCTCTGCATATCATGATGAAGAGGTGAAATCACAGCACCTGCCCTCCACTTGTGGCAGAGTAAAAATATAAACCTACTGCACCTTTTGATGAGGAAGGGACTGTTTATGGTGTATTTTGTGGCATTTTAGTACTAACCATGCTCTAGGATGGCACTGACAATCTCCAGTGTTGAGACCTCACTGTGTTGGCGACCACCAGTGACGGAGTTAATTACGAGAGAAGAGCCACACATGTGTTTCTGATATCTCAACAGTCTAAAGGGTGGGTGAACCTGACACACATACTCCTGCTTCTACACTGTGCCATGTACCTTACCCAAGAGTAGGTATTGTGATGGCAAATATTTGAGATGGTTAAATACATATTCCTGTAGAAGCACAAGTACCTCCACCAGCTCTCGCCCTACTTCTCACAAATCTGCTCTTTGCCTTGGTGTTGTCATGCCCTAGGGCACAACAGCCCTCAAGTGGCAAGAATTGCCACAGGAGGTCACGAGCTTTTTCTGCCATGCCCTGAGCCCTCATCAGCACCGGCCCTGCCACATACAGCTGCATAGGACACATGTGCTCAGAACTGAACAAGGGCTGCACCTGCCTCTCATCACGCTGCCAGGGCCTGGTGCTCGATCTGCTCTGGCTCTCAGTGCTCCGCTGCCCAGGGAGCGAACAGCGAGTGGAGAGGCCTCCTGAAACAGGCCGCTGTCTGCAAGGCTGCGCAGATCGCCAGTAACGTGAGGTGCCGGTTCCTTCCTGAGCTGTGAAGACTGAAGGAGAAACGAGGCTCAGTAATTAACATAAGTTAATTGCTTTACACACTAGCACTTTGCATACTTGAGGGCACAAGCGTGAAGTATGGGCCTCCACGTGCCTATCAACACAGTGAGTCCTTACAGGGCAGATAGGAGAGGAGCAGATTTGCTTTTACCTCAGAATGCTACTTTACACCCAGCTACTAAAAAGCTGACATAACACAAAGGTCCCCAGAGATCTTGAAGACTGGGAACACCCCAGATTTTTTGGATGCCCTGCAAGATATAGGAAACAACAGCAAAACTGAAGGGAAAAACCTTCAGCTATTACAAACGCCCACAAGAAATCTTCCAGTTAAATCTAACCCATATGAGGTCTCCAGAGTGGACCCCTCACACGTGGCAGGTCCACTCTGTGAACGACGGAGAGAAAAAGCTCGATAAGCTGCACAGAGCTGTCAAAACCTTCCTAAGGCAAACTTTCTACAGAAAAGTTTTTTTTTTGTGCTGGTCACAGCTCACGTCCTGCTTTGTCTGGTTATCCTGCCAGAAGCATAAATGAACTCATAAGAATAACAGGAGGATTAGGTTAAGCTTATTTTTAAAACTTTTCCCACAAATTCGTCTCATTTGCCTACTTATAAACACCCTCGTACATCTTTGCTGTGTGTCTAATTAGGCAGGATATACTGCAGGTGGCTTAAAATAGGAGCTGAAATATAGTAGCTTTGCTGTTATGCGTGTTAAAGGAAAGGTAATTAAAATTTCATGCTATGGGATGTAAACTGATCACCTCAGGGGCCCGAAAAGGATTTCTCCACCATATATGACATGGCACAGTTGGACAGCTACAGTATGGGTGGGTTTGCTCTTCCTTGCAACACTTACTAGTGTCTGCCCAAGGCAGAACATGAGATCTGATGGGTTGGTTTCTTGAATTATTCATTCATGGAAATAGACTTATAACCATCAGCTAAGCACCTCCGGGTTTTTATTTAAAATCAATACCACAATGAAGCTTAAAACATGGAAAACTAAAATTAAACTAAAACAAACTAGCAAAGAAAGCCCTGCTGTGAACATGTCTTATAGGTTAATTAAAATGAGATTGAACATGCAAGTTGGATTTTGTAGTGGCTGTAGTTAAAATTCTGTGGTACCCGGTGGAGACATAAGGTAGTTTCCTATGATGATGCTGACTACTGTTATGGAAAGCAACTCTCCAAAGAGTGGGGTTTATTTTCACAGCTAAAAAGAATACTTCAGTGTAGCAAGTATTTTTGCTTTGCCAATGGATCAAATTGCACCAAATGGCAGGTGGCATCTTTTAAAACCTTTCCACAAGGGAGGATATCACTCTGCTTTTCTACCAGTTCCTCCCCACACCTGCTCTCCTTTCTTAAAATCATGCACTGTATTACATTACTGAAATATTAATGGTGTTTTCCAGAATGTGAAAGGGTCCTTTCAAAAAATACTTATTTTAAAATTAGTTTTATTATTAATAGTATTATTATTACTTGTATTTTGCCATAACAATCCCAGGGGACGCTCATGCTTTCTGTGGCATTTCAAGACTGTAGCTTTAACAAGGTTATCCGAGTTGGAGAACTCTATGCTAAAGAAGTTATGCCTAGGGCATGTTAAGAAGCCTATAAAAAATACAATAATAATTACATTAATATATAATTATAATTTTAAACCATTAATAATTATGATATGTTTTAATAGTTATCAATAATTTATTATTAGAATTTATAGTAATAAATGTGAGGGACAGCAGACCTAACTTTGCAGATATTTTCGACAAAGTTCTTCCATCCAAGAAGAAAGAACCCCACAAGTGAATTCAGGTTAGCAAAACATAGAAAGGATCTCTTAGTTGTCTTTGGTCAGACAAATTAAGTCTTCTGCCTTGGAAAGCCACCCCTGAGATTTACCCTAGGAAAAAAGTACCAAGCAGACTAGATCTGGAAGCCCCAACCTGGATGCATTTCACATTATCTACCTTAGTAAAGAATAGGCCAACTCCTTCTGAACAAGCTGAAGCTTTCTTAAATTTTCTGTGGTACAGCAAATCGTGGGAAGTTTAACCATGGAAGACTAACTGAAGCTAGATATTAATGTAATAAACCTTCATGGGATAGGAACAGTCACAAGAATGAAAACCTATTGCCCAAACATAACAAAAATTCCCATTGACCTCAGTAAATAGGGGTTTTCTCCCCAAAAAGGCCCTGCAGAAAAACAACAAAACCCACCCTACCCAACCTCTGTTAATGGCAATCCAGGAACAACAAGTTCTGAGAATGCAGGCCGTAGTCACAAGTGAGAAGGGCATTTGTCACAGAATCACAGAACATTAAGAGTTGGAATGGACCTCAAAAGATCATCTAGTCCAAGCCCCCTGCCCGAGCAAGATCACCTGGATTAAATCACACAGGATCACATCCAGATTGGTCTTGAAAGTCTCCAGAGAAGGAGACTCCACAACCTCTCTGGGCAGCCTGTTCCAGTGATCTGTCACCCTCACAGTGAAAAAGTTTTTTCCCTACATTCACATGGAACTTCCTATGTTCCAGCTTGGACNTTCTATGTCCTTCTGGAACTGAGGGGCCCAGAACTGGGCACAATACTCCAGGTGAGGTCTCACCAGGGCAGAGTAGAGAGGGAGAAGGACCTCTCTTGATCTACTAGCCACTCCCCTTTAATACACCCCAGGATACCATTGGCCTTCCTGGCCATGAGGGCACATTGCTGGCTCGTGGTCATCCTGCTGTCCACCAGGACCCCCAGGTCCCTCTCACCTGCACTGCTAACAGGCCAGTCCCCAAACCGTACTGTTACCTGGGCTTATTTCTCCCAAGATGCAAGACCCTACACTTGTTTAATTAGTAATTAAATTTCATTAAATTTCTCACTGCCCAGCTCTCCAGCCTGTCTAAATCTTGTTGAATGGCAGCACGACCTTCTGGTGTGTCATCCATCCCTTCCAACTTCATATCATCATCAGACTTGCTGACTGTGCACTCTGTTCCCTCATCCAGGCCATCACTGAATATATTGAACAGTACTGGTCCCAGTACCGACCCTTGAGGGACTCCACTAGTTACAGGCCTCCAGCCAGACTCTGACAATGATCTGACTTCTTCCCTTCAACCAGCTCTCAATCTACCTCACTACTCTGCCCTCCAGGCCACACTCCCTCAGTTTACCCACCAGGATGCTGTGGGAGACAGTGACAGATTCATGGCACCTTGCTTTTCTGCTAGATGCCTCCCTCTCTCCTCCCTTCCCCTGCCATCCTTCAGGTTTGTCTCAAACTGACCTTGCACTTTCCCATGCAGAGTCTCACATCTGTCAGACACTGGGCAATGAGGAAGACAGCATTTGGTTATGAAACACCTGACTTGAATTTCATTGAGTCAGGTAATAAACCAGAAAGAAATGAAGTTTTACAAGGCTGAAGCAGGTTTTAGTAATAAGTCTTTATATCCCTGCAAGCATGATAATCACAAATTTAGTTCTTTCCTGGAAGACAGATAGGAAGCCCCATACTGCACTTACAACCAGTAGGAAATAACGTCTCAGTCAGTGTAAAAGGACAGCATCAGGTAGGGTTGTGATCATGTAATGAGGAAAGCAAAACACATTCCAGACAGGCCATCCTCTGAAGGAAAGGAAACTTCCTTGGGTTTTAATCACAAAGTACTATGCTGTTTCTTCTGGTTTTCCTATAAAAAAAATCTTCCCTTCAAGAAAAAAAAATCATTAACTTTCCATATAGGGAAGCATAAAGTGGGTCACTGGTCTCTTCCAGCAGAGAAGTCATGTGCTTCTCTGCTGGAAGCAAGCCACTGATGGTCCCAGGTGAATGGTGTTCGTCCAACACCATGGTCCTGTCAGATCTTGGAGTCCTCTACACCTTTATCCCCTCCATCCCCCGTTCACAATACCTCAACAGGAAAGGAGACATCTGTGAATCCTCTGGCACAGCCTCAATGTTTTACAGCTGTAATAACCACTGATATGAAGAGAAGAACATTTTCTAGCCCCGAATTCCTGAGGCAATTGTCTAAACAGACACAAGTGGATGAGGCCTGGTTACATGAAAAATACCCCACCAGGGGCAGGGGTGTGGGGAAAGATGTAGAGCAATCATGATCTGCAGATAATCATGCTCAGCTTGGCTTCAGATCTATCTTTTCTGACCACTCAACTTATTTGTCCAAATCCAAACTTCTAATCATTACATCTCAACAGTCAGTGCTTTTCTGGCACCTCACACTCCCTCTTGGCCACATCAGATGACAAATACTTCAATGCCAAGGCTTAAAACAGTGGTGATCTATAGAATTGTATAGGTGTGGCATTTTTTCAGTACTTCCTACCCTCAGTATATAGGTAGTGAAGTTTCACCTTGCAGCTGTTAGCGCTGCCAGCCACTGGCAGTGTAAGTCACGGTGCCTCTCACCTGTACAGCAGTTGGGTTCATCACAGCCATACACAAGATGCACAGGCTGAATTTTAGAAGTGGTTTAAGAAGCAATCCAAATTTTAAAGGGGCATAAAGCAAAGGCAGCAAGAAGCCCAGCCAGACATGCGTGGAGAACGTGTTCCCAAGCACCAATCCTCTTGTAAGGGCTGGGAGAACACCAGTTCTCCCAGCGCCTGTGAATTTATGCTGCGTCCTCTGCACGTTTCTCCAGGGCAGATCTGCAAAGGATCACCTTGTATAAGTAGAATGACATAAAGCAGAGTATTTCTGTACAGAAAACCTGAATTATTATGCACTTAACAATGCAAGCAGCTAAAGCTCCAGTGCTAGCTACAAATGCATGGAAGAGTCAAAGATGCTGAACAGAACAGAATGGAAAGTTGAAACTCCAGTCCTGGTGCAGAGTTTTTTAAAGAAATACAATTATTATTTGAAATATTTTTCAATTCCTTTCTAACCAGAAGCTCCCTGGGTCTTACAGCTGCTCGGTGACAATTTGTCCAAAAAGCTGAGTAAATTGTTTCATCCTGAGCTCCTCTCTGTTGTGGTTACACTCCTCCTAGTACCCAGACTCAGGGCCAGCTTCAGGCTGGCTCCAGGCACAGGAATATCCCTATCTTAGCACAATGGTGAGTGGGGTCAACAGCCCTTGCTCTGTGCCATGTCTGGGAGGGGACGAGCCACAGCTTCAAGACATCGGTCCTTTCCTCCAGCCAAAACCACTGGCTTGTCTTGAAGAAGGTGACAGGTCAGTGCTCTGCCCTGGAGTGGGTGGAAAGAGAGATGTGGAGACTGGTGCAGGGGCAGGATCTGGGCAGGAGTTACCCTGGTGAGCAGTCAGAGCTGCAGCTGCTCTTCGGTTACACCACAGAGGAGCCCTGGAGCAGCCTGGCCTCAGCTGGAACGGTGCAGGCAACTGCTATGCCCACATGCACAGGCAGGACCAGAAAACCTCACGGAGACAATTTTGCAATACTCACTGGTGGCAGCAAACCGAGGGCTCCAGAGATCCCAGTTCCACCCACCCCTTCAACACTTGAAAGAGGCTTTTCTGAAGTCACTCGTCAGCCTACACTTCTTTTGCACCATCCTGCTGAGCGAACACAGGGGCATAACCACATGAATTTTACAGCTGTAGGACATCATTGTTAACAGGGAAAAAAAAAAACTTTCAAACCTTCTGCTTCAAAGCCACAAAACCTTGGTCCCCATCTTTTAAATAGAGCTCATAATTAACTCAGCAATGCTACAGCTCAAATGCTCTCTGCAGCCACTCGTGGCAATATCTGCCAGACGTCGTAACAGGGAGCTGACGGGCTGCACAGCACTGCAATTTAGGCTCTCACTCTAAACAATAATATTTTGTCTAGTTAAGGGGAAATTTTTAGGAAAACTGCAAGACTGCAGCAGTTAACTGCAGCAAGTTAATTGGTTAACTGAGAGAGAAATTCATTAACTGATTAACCGAGAGCTAAGCTGGAGCAACAGTCACAAGGAACGTTTAAGACAAGGATCGCAGTAAAGAAGATTTGCAGTTCCTGAATGTATTTGATTAACAGATTCAAACAAATGAGGCTATTACTATGTTAATTACTGCTTGCCATAAAATATTGAATATGATTATATACAAATGTCTGAGAGAAAAACATACCTCTTAGGAGAATTAAAAAAAAAAAGAGAAAAAGAGCAACTAATTATTTGGTATACAGTTGTCATAAAAAGAAGGGGAAGGAGAGAGAGAATAGTGACAGATTGTCTTAAGACAAGTGTAAAAACTTTCCAATATCAGATGGACAAATCTACTGCATGTAAAATGCAAAATTTGAGTTGAATACTTTTCCAAAGTTATGGAAGCAGTGAGAATCTTGAGCAGCATCTAACTAGACATTTATGAACTCAGCTGCTGTGTAGGCTGTGATGTATTAAAGATGGGTGATATGCTGATATCATGTTGATGTCATGCTCCAAATCTGCTGGTGCTACCAAACTTTTAAAAAATCTACTAGAAAGCCATGGATGGTAATGAGGGCAGGTGTTACCAGGAGTATCAGTACCTTCCTTTATGGAGTCTCCTGCAGCCCAGCTTGTTCCTGTAACTGAGTAGCATTGCTGTGCCTCTCTCACTGCAGTCCTCAGACCCCTGTCTGGTCCTGTGCCTCCCAAGGAGGCTCCTGTGAAGCATGAGCCATGGCTAAGCAAGGCAGGCATGGGGGCACACTGCAGACATGTCCCCCTGCCACATTGTTCCCTGGCTTCACCAGGGCTAGGGTCACCTCCTGCTTCTGTTCCAGCATAGCTGAGATACACGATGAGATCAGCTATGGGGTAGGACCTGGTGAGAACAAAGTCCTCTTCTCCTTCCTCAAGTCCTCTAAGCTCCCTAAATCTTCATCCAAGAGTTAAGTAGTACCTTCATATTTCTTGATCATGTGGTAGAGCTTTTTCTGGTAACAGCATCATGAGAAAATTCACATGGTATCACCTATTTTTAGTGCTGTTCATAATCGAGAGCAGTTACAGGAGCCCGAGTTCAAGGTTTACAGTATATGTGGTCAAAGTATCCCCTCTACAAACCTGCTACTGAGTAACATTGGTAACTTTTTCCTACTTTCTTTTCAGTAAGAACTAACCCAGGATGCTTAGCCATAATAAAGTATCAAAACAGACAAGTGGCAATGGTAATGACTCTCACTTCTAATCTCTTTTTCACCCAAACTTTACCAAAATATCCTGGAAATTCATAATTGTTTCCCTGGTTAATGAACTTGCCTCCATAAAGTTCAACCCTAAGGGTTATTTTTAGAGCATTACTCATGAGCACTGAACAACTAGCAATGCATTAAAAACAAACAAAAAATACCAATCCCAAACTAAACAAAACAAACCACAATTATAAGGCCATAAAATGTGTCTAGTTACAAAACAAAGAATTAGAAGAGTGGTATAAAATTAGATGCTAAAATTGTTGGTTTGCAGTCTGGACTATTTCAAAATCCTCTCTTCTCCCCTTACACTATGCTTTCCTCTACCATACTCCTCGCAGCGAAACACGAGTCACCTAAGTCATAATTCAAAAAAAAAATAGGGTTCAGGGCAAGGTGCATAACCATTTCTCCTAAGGTGTCCCAGACCCATCAAGGTCATGCTCAACTCTATAAAAAAAAAAAATCATTAACCACATCCTTTTCCCCAACAATCACGACAATCTTGCTGCCTATGTTTTTTGGCTGGCTAACAAAAGGAGAAAGTACAGCTGTAAAAAGAATGAGACTCACGATGAATTTGAGATGTCTTCACAGAGATCTCCCCAGTAACAGTGTCAGACAAATGTTTGCAATGCATTGTTCACTGCCTTTTTTTTGGTGTGTGGAGGAAACACACCCCAATTCGTAATGTTCCTGCTGAGTTTGTTTCTATTTCTGAGAATTCTTACTAACAGCAGGTCACTACCAGAGCAGCAAAAGGAAAATGAAGTGATGTTGATAATATATGCAAGAATGATCAAGAAAGGTTAACTCTTGAGAATGCAGTGTTTCAAATGGATAAATCCCATAATACATAATTGTTGGAGGGGGAAAAACGAGAAGTTATTCAATTCAAAGCGGAGATGAATAGAAAAATGGGACAACCTGACCCTATCCATCCTGCCTCCTCACTTCTCTTACTACAAGAGACTTTGCTCAGAGTCAGAAAAGCAGAACTGGAAAAATTTTAGCAAAACCTAGCCTGAAATTAAAAAAACATTGACTAAATATGGTATCTAAAAAACTTCAGTAAAAAGCTGTAAATGTTAATTTAAATTTCTGTTAATGGCAATTTAAATTTTCTGCAAGAGTACATTACCAGCAATGGGTTCTTAAAAAAAAAAAGCAAGAAAAAAAAAAGCAAATCTCTTAAGTAGTCATATTTTACTTACATACACACACTCATGTGCATATTTATACATGCAAAGATTTGTGTTAGAGAAGTTCCCAGAACTTTCTTGAGTGTGTGTCTCATAATCATTAATTCCTCACAGGAATTTCCTAGTCATGGTCACTGAATAAATTGCTTGCTACAACCTTGTCAGTTCCTAAAAAGAAGTAGCATTCTACTAAATACCATATTTAATTTGAATTTAAGTTTTATCTTTTATTCATATTGGGAGCTGAGCATCCTAACAGCTGCCAATATCTAAATGGAAGCAAACAAATAGCTGCTTCTGACAGAATGTGATGGTCATTTGAACATAAGGCTTCCTTAGGGAAAACAGACTTTTCTACAAGAGGACATAATCAAATGAAATACTTGCTTGATTTCATTGTCTTTCCAGGACAAATAGAAAACATCATTTTAAAGGCACAGAAATGCTCTATGGTATTTCTTGTGTGCAAGCATGTAGAGATTTTTTTTTTTTTTTTTTTCCTGGTTGCTGTAGCCAAAATATAAATCATTTTCCGCTGTGGTGTCAGGAAGCATATTGCACTAAATTAATCACAAGCTACTTTTAAAAAGAGACAAAAAATCTGCTGCAAAATGAAACAAATCTCTCCACGCCTGTTTTCCATTTGTGTTGTCATCACTTACCTTTCGAGGACGATGGAAGTGAGATGGGAATGTTGCTGAAATGCATTCAACAGACCCTGTGTGTGTGTGTGTGTGCACTAGCATCTTTGGTGCTCTCTGCTGTGCCTCCAGCCATTGGAAAAGATTAAATATTATAACCCACACATGGTACCATCTCCAGTCTTTGCCAGGCTACTAATACAGGGATACAGTCTAGCAAACTGAATGCAGAAGCACACAGACTACAAGCTAACCTGTGTGTCTTCTTCTAGCATTTCCCAGTCCCAGAAGTATTCTGCTGGGGGAGATAAAAGACTTTCTGTCTCATTATAAAAGAGAACTCATAAGGGAAATGGAGTCATCTTAGAAAGCCTTTCCTAGCAAGCCCAATAGTTCAGCAGATGTGCACAAGTGGGGAAAGCTGGGAGAGCAGAGATCAGGCAGCTCCATCCGCCATCATACAACTGTGACTCGGCTTGCTTTTATCTTTCACATCAGGCAATCAAAAGAAAAGCCAGCATTATTTACTGAGTGCAGGGCAAATAAACTCATTTCAACTAAAGAACAGAAATGATATCTCTGTGGTTTAGACTGGAAGCATTTTAAAGATAAAAAAAAATCTTAGTTTATGCACTCAGACAAGGCTTCTAGATCCTTGTGTTCATGCTTTGTTCCCAGGGCAGGATGGGCATGCACTGAACTTTTTGTTAACTCTCTCCTTTCAAGCTCTCAACCCACAAACTACACCATCCAAGAGGCACTAGTAATATTTAATATCCCTGCTATTTTCAAAATGCTTCTGAGAAGACAACACTTCTTTGGACCACAAGCGATAGTAATTAAAATCAGCCTCAAATTTACAGCCGACTTTGAAATCACAAAGAGCTTGCAAAAATGTTTTGAAGTCTCTTTCCCCTCCCTTCTCAGCCTCCAAAAGTACTTTTCCTCTAGTTGATCAAGCCTGCCCACCTCTCTGCTGCACACTCAGGTCCTTCATTAGCTCAGGACCACCTTCTTCTGATTGCTGACTTGGAAAAGCTCATCAGAAAGTAACTCTAAGCGTGTGTATTAATTCTTAACAAAAGCAGCTCAAAGGACACACTCAAACACTACTGAAATTGGGTCACTCCTTACACAGTAACTATCTTCCTCTGCACCAAGCCAGACTTACCTGTAAAATGTGGTATAGTCCACTGTTGAGTGACAGCTCTGAAACTCCCATGCTTTGAGCTTCTGGCATTCCCGGTGAGCTCGGAGTTTCACCCTGACCGTGCCGTGGCAGAGCTCAGGCACAGGTTTTCTCTGCGGGCGGCTGCAGAACTCATTGGACTCCACACGCCAGGACTCGGCAAAGTCATCCACATCAAACTTAAAATTCCCATCCCCCCCAATGAGGTCATCTCGCTTGTGCCCGTTGTAGTTGCCACACAGGCCACAGAGTTTCCCTTTCAGGTGCGGCGCGGCCATGACTTCCACAAAACTGTCTCCATCCCACGAGATTTCCAAACCTAATAGAGATGAGACAAAAGCATCCACACACACACAAAAGAGAGGGAGAGAGAGAAGAAGAAATTGAGGATAATAAACTATGTCTTATGTTTGTGAAACAGTGTTTGTGGGACCCTAACCAAAGCCATCGGCTTCCTTCTGATAACGCCGTTTGATTTCGATATACCTCCCAGGAAGGGCCTCTGGCAAGTGTAGTGTTACTTAAATCACAGTCAATTACAACCCACTCCTGCCTGTCTCTGTATATTTTTGTTCCTCCTTGCTAATGAATGGAGTTATGTTAAAAAACATGGAGCCAAGGCAATGCTACTTCAAAGACTGGAAGAGCGCTCTTGCAGAATTCTGTAAACCAGGGCGAATTTCTAGAGCAGAATTTCAGCCACTGTGACCCACTGCACAGGTCATGGGCATACAAAGGTAGGTGTCCATGTCCCACAAGACTCCACCAGTGACCATTTTATGAAAAAACATCCTTTTCTTGCCTTCAAAGCTGACACTGATCACTCATTTAGGTGAATACAATTGTTTCAACAGAAGTACCTTATTTTCTGTGAGTAAAGAGAATTAAAAATATATCAGATGGGTAAAAAGTGCTGTAAGACATTCTGAACTGGATTCAAACTATTCATTCAAAAGGTGTTAATTACCAACCTTTTGGAGTTGTCTTCATAAGTCAGCAACAGTGAGGAATGGTGATAACAACAACATAACCTTCATCTAGTGGCTGGGATGTAAGTGCTCTGCAACAATCCATTTTATGGTAAGGTACAAAATTAAAAATTTCTTTCTGGGAATGAAACAGATTTTTATTTGTCTGTACCCACCCAAAAGCTAGTGTCTTGGTTAAAGTCAGCCATCTGGGCCTCTCTTTGATGGCAAGAAATAGGCATGGGTCACATGGGTGTCTAACATGGAGGGAATAAAGTACCTTCCAAATGCCTTTCTGTTTCCAGTGACACTCCAGAGGGACCAGAGATCAGACTAAACTTAGTTTTTACCTGAGTGGTTAAAAATGAAATTAATTCCACCCTTGAGGAGTAAATATGTATCTCATAAGTGAGAGCAATTTTGATATCATATGGGATAAAAAGCAACACCAAGAATCACTGCTGCTTAACCTCTACCAAAAGTGGTCAATCTTGTACTATTTCCAATGTCTGGTGAATGCTACTGCTTCACATCTCTGCAGGCAGTGTGAGTCTGAAGATCACAAATCATTCTGCTGATGTTAATTCATTCCCATAAGGTATATGTTTGCAGCAGTTAGTTGAGGACAGGCACAGGAACCTGCTTTTAAGCAGGATAATCTGGATTTTCCCCTCTTCTCCTTCCCTGGTCAAGAATACCAAATATCATCACTCCACGGTGCACGATCAGTGCTTCACTGGAGCTTTCTACATTTGCTGTGTGGGCTGGCTTAGCACCACCCTTTCCTCTTGTAAATCACTGCTTGTCACTATGTGATCCAAATCCTGCCCTATCCTCATGTAAGTGATTAACATACCAGTGACTCAGTTCAAAGCTGGAACCCTTCTTTTAGCAACACATCCCATTGTCTCCCCTGACAAGTCCTACCCGCGCGGCACAGAAACGGGCTGAGGTTCAGACAGCAACTCAGGCTACAGAAGGGGTGCTTTGCCATCAGTGTCTACTGTCCTGGTGCTTGTGTGGATTACACCATGTCACCAAGAGTTTGGGGAACCATTTACCAAGCAAGGTTATGCAGACAACTCTGCAGCACCAGTCACTACAATCTATTGCTTCTCGTTTTCTTATCGCTACAGGTCAGCAATGTGTCCTGAAATGACTATGCCTGAAAGTGGATTCAAATTATCCAATAAACCCAGCATGGACAGAGCCACCCTGTCCTCCTCCAAAGGCACTTCACACCCAGCCTAATGAGAAATTGTGCAAAACTGTTAATGAGGCCAGCACAGTGGCAAGGGGGGAAGCCGCCTTTTAAGCTGCTTCATACTTGCTGGACAAATTCAAATTCCAGCTGTCTTTGCCTCTGACAGTGCTGAACGAAACAAAACACAGCTTGATTTGCAGACACCAGATTAATACTGCCCTGCTGGCATTCAGAAAAAAAACCTGCCATTAACTGATAAACTAAGATTACTTCAGACTTGAGAATCATATAAACTTTCTCAAAGCTTGAAGCATCGAGATCCAAATTCTCAATGGTTCTCTTCAGAAACTAACTCCAGTTTTTAAGGTGGTGTTCAACTTCACCAAAAAATTCCCTCAGAAGCTACTGACTTTAAGTGGAGGCACAATAGGCTGGCTAATGATTCTATCTTAATTTTCTTTTTTCTTAATTCTCTTTTTACAACTTTTCTTGAGCCAACACTTACAGACTTCGATTTACTGATCAGCAATCATTCACGTTCATTACAAAAGCTTAACTCTAAAATTATCTTGAATATTTGTGTGCCTTTGTGAGAGTTAAATTAATCTACTTGTTACATGCTGGCCTGTGACCAGAATAATATAAAATTATTCAAACTCAGCCCATAAAAATGGACATTTAAATATAGAGAGTCTTGCTTTGACTACTGGATTTAAATCAAGAGACCACAAAGAATGTACTTTCCTCTAGCTGTCTATTTTTAATTACACTATATTATGCTGTACTTGCTCAGATTTTGTGTAATTCAGGGTAATTTCTAACAGCCTAAAGGTTGCTGTTCATAATGGAGCATTTTCCCTTTTGGGGTAACAAACATGGGTGTTTCCTCCTGCACAGATGATACTTCTGTCAGAGCCTGATTGCACTGTACAGTGTGTGCTTTTTTGTTTGTTCACAAGCAGAAAATTCACTTGGTTCCTGTAACCAGCAAGAGCTGTGACAGGATTATGCTATGGAGTGATGTTTGAAATGGTCTTCCTGGCAGACAGAAATTGCTTGGAAAGGTTTCTTCGTGCCTATACCCTCCTTTCCTCCCCTCCTCACCCCAAATGGATGAGTTTCCCATGCACTTGGACAAGGATCAGAATCCAAGAGACATGAAGCCAAAGGATGCAGCATCTGTCCCATCTGGGGATGTGCAGAAAAGGACTATCCTCTGAGTTACTTTTTAGGGTTATTTTTTTTTCAGTTTTCCCCTTTCTTTTGATACTTAACCGACTTCTTACTTGATGTCTTAACTTGGCACGCTATGTGCTCCACTGCATTAAAATGAAAATTCTTCTGGATTTATGCACATCACACACTGGGCTCCCCATGCTAGGAACTCCCATCAATTGTTCTGCATGATTTTTCATGGTAAAGGCATCCACAAGAACTGGCAATCCACTCTCCCCTAAAGATTTAGTGCCAAAGTAGTACAGAATATCTCAGCAAAGTGGATTCACGCGAAAGATCAGCACAGAAACAACAACAAAAATGCTCCTGCACTAGAAGGGCAGATAAGTAACACCAGCACACAAATTACAGACGTGGACTCAACACCATCCCAACCACACCCATGACAAAGAACCTGCAAGTGCAGGGTGCCAGAATTGCTGCAGTGTGACATCCAGGGCTACAGCTGGTGAGGAATTTAGCAAGAAAACAGGTTTTCACTGGAAAATGCCAATTCATCAGAACCAAAATGCTTCAGGGAGCCATATCGGATTCAATGAACTTCCAACACAGCACAGGCAAGGCTCCAAACTGGTTTCCTGCCAGCTCGCCTGGTGGGCTGCCTGGAAGCCTGGACTCTCAGGGTATGGAACTCCAGGACATCCCTGCCATGCAGATTGCCCTGTAGCCAGGGACCACAAGGTTTCCTGAAAATTTGGGCTCCCCTGCTTTATCCAGGGATCAGCTCCCAGCTCTGCAAAAGGAAAACAAAAAAAAACCATGGGAATGCTGGCTGACCTGTAAGCACCAGACCCAGCGCATCCCAGCCCAGTTTTACTTCAAACTTTGCTTCTAGTGCAGTGGTTTTGCTTATTTTTCTTTACTTCCTTCTCCTTGCTCTTTTTTCACCCTACACTGGGAAAGTGAGTGTGGGTTTTTTTTTTAAATACCCATGTTTCATCCTGAAACAGAGAAAATTCTCCATTTTTTTTTTCCTTCCTAGGACTCAGAATTTCCTGTGGAACAAAAGCTTTGTCTTCCACTCAGCACATTCCTCCTCTGTACAGTTTCTCTGTCACTTGCCCTCTCCCAGCAAAATGGGGCCATGCTGTTCTGCTGCTTTCCAGGCTCTACAGGGTGAGGATGGGAGGATTTGGCCCATCCTGCTGCGTTCAGCGAGAGAAACCTAATCCTGCTCCATTAAGGGGAGGAATTATTTAGGCTATAATTTGCAGTGATTACACACTGTTTGGTATGTTGTCATATGCCATGTTTGCACTCTCTCTGCCAACACATGGACAAGGATGTGTGTAGTCATTTATTAGGCTTGCACCGGAGACAAATGGAGTAGCAGCAGGATTAGCTGTCATTCATCTTCGATTGAAAACCTTTCCTTGGCCTGTGGTTGGCTAATGAAATCCACATCGCCAGAATTCATAGCATTAAGCTGGCTGCAAAGAGAAACCCTCAAGATGCTTTTAATTACAAGTTGTGAATAATGGTCAACTTGTGTGCGTTTTACAGACAGCCACAAAAATCTGCATTGCCACTTTCAGGAATGAGCCCAGAGCTGGCACCCACATTATGCAGACTTACATTTCCAGGGGCTATATGAACAGGTGTCTAAATTCTCAGCTGAACAGTGGGTGCTGGTGTCCCCCTTGAAAAACAATTATGCTAGATAATGAGTATGACTGCACGTCATGCCTGTGACCATATCACTCCCTAAGAAAGATTGGTTTCACAGCTTTCACGTGGCATTTAATTGAATTAATGGTAAATAGTGTTCTCACCAAAACACTACTTCACTGTGTGAGTGAAATCTCTCAGGACCACAACCTAAAACATGCTAATGAGAAAGTTTTAAACTTCCCCTCTGTGTTTACCTATGCAAGGATACTGTAGTTCCATGACAGTTTATCAAAACAGATGTAAGACCTCTGTGGTTTAGCATTCTGACAATTAATGTATTTTCTAGGACTCAAAACACCTGAGTGTCTGCTATCTCCCTTCCCTGTTTCTACAAATAAGGTATCAGATTCTCTGAAGTTTCGTATTCCTGATGCTGTGGTCTCTCTAGTCCTTGCAGACAAACTCTTCCTCAGGCACAAAGCAAGCTCAACAAGATGTCAGTGAACAGCATACTAGGCTTTGGTATTCAAACCTCTGTTTTGCTGGATAACCCCTGTGAAATATTTGTAATTTGACAATTTGAACTCATTCCAGCTGTTAGTGACTATGATGTTATACGGTTGCTGACTTCGCCTGCACGGCACGTTGCTGTAACTGGGGAAAAAAAGTGTTATGTTTAAGATCTGATCTCCTCTCTGTCCTTATCTAGAAGTATAAAATTACAACCCTGCCTAAGCCACTATTAAGTTACTGGAAATGAAAAGCATGGCTCATTTGTATGCAGGCAGATAATTGTCAACTGCAGAATGAATCAGAGCTCAGCAAATGTTCTACAAGACTTCAAACTCATAGCTGGGATCTCTGCCCGCTTGCGGGCTGCAAGGATTGTGAAAGCACTTTGGGTTTTTCAGATCTCTAAAGAGTTATAACTGTGTTTATTACTTCTCTCATGCTTTTTACTGACTGCTGCTCACTTAAGAAGTTCTTCAGGGAGAAGACACACACACACACACAGTTGCCCTACCTGCTTTGGTTGTCACTTTCAGCAAATAACCATCCAAATCGATGTGAAATTGCGGTGTCTCGCAAGGCAGTGAGATGCGGGTCCCGTTCCACTTCACCGTGAGGTGCTGCTGAAGGCTGATAGTGCTTCTGCCCAACACAAGGTCCACTGACTTTGTCCAGGAGAAAGAGCGGGTCCGACGGGCATCGTTTTTTACCAGCACCTGAAAGGGTGAGGCAGAGGAGGAGCAGTCTTTTGTCAAAACGTACTGACATGTTCCCTGAAAGTTAAATGTCCGTCCATCAAAAGTGTTGTAGTGAGGGTCTCCAAATACAGTGCAAACTCCAGGCTCTGCAGGTGAGTGAGAAACAAAAGCGCCATATCAGGATCAATCAAAGTTGGAAGAAAAGCAGTTGATAAGAACTTCAAGGATGCCACTCTCACCTACTCTATCTGCCCTACAGGGCAGATCTGACTGATGCCCATGAGGAATATATATTTTTTTGAAAAACAGAAGCTTCGTTCCTTTAGTATAAGTCTTTCCAAAAGCCTGTGGGAACCACTTCATCTTTGGGGCAGCGTAGGAAGTCTAACCTCTAGCTAGGAACCTCAGACATAGCAACCAAACCATACACTTGTCTCTTAAACATAAACATACCACCTGAACATTTTAGGTTATTATGATACCTTTGAAAGTTTTCAAGTTATTTAATTTCCAGAAAATGCCCTAATCATGATGGCAGACCAAGCAGAGCCCTGAGCTTGCAAAGCCCACGTGTCTTTGGAGATGTGTGACGGGACTCATCCCACCTAACATCAGCTTTCCAAACATGAAATGTCCAGTCTAAGCAATTCATCCATTTCAATTCATCAAATTCTCCCTCTCACTGACAGAGAGAAACAGACATAACTAGAAAGTCTTTTATCTCACCAGTTTTAGAGATCTCTCTTAATACGTGCAGAGTTACTCTCTGGAGGAGCGTGTCTCTGCTACCAGCATTGAGTGCAAGGAAGTACCTAAGATTACAGGCATTCTCCTGGGATGACCTCCCACCCTGAAGTTGTGTTGTGGGAGCAAAGCCTAACCCACTGACAGAAATAGAATTCAAAACATCACAGGTATACTTTTGAGGCTAATTTTAACATCCCCAGTTAGGCCGAGGTGATCTCCTAAAATTAAAAGCCAACAGACCACTACTGTGGTTCTGTCTGAATTTCACACAGACACGTTTATAAGTACTGTACAATTATAAACTAGGGAGATTTATGTGGGTTTTCAGCAAATTATCCATAGCATCTTTGTTCACCATGAGAAGCTATTCTATATGTTGTACATAAACAACTGACTCGTAGCAGTTACTCTTTATCATGCTACCAACTACAAGCAACAAACGTGATGCAGTGACAAAGGGCATTGTATCTCTTCCAGTCATTTGCATCATTATAAATGGAGGGAGAACTCTCCTTGAGGCCTGCAGCCATATGCTGGTTGGAGAAGCCGCGGCTGAAAGGCAGAACGTTCCCACACTCGTGCCAAGGAGGCCGAGTTACCCTGCAGTTACCCAGCAATTGATTGAACTGCCTTGCAGTCAAAGAGAACAGCAAATTTACTTGCATTGCAGCCTTCTGGTTTAACAATAGGTCCTAACCACATCTTCTTGCTGCTGTTCCTGGAAGAAGGAGTCTCAAGGCAGAGAAAAGCACATTGCTACTGCCAGCTGGATACCCACGGGCTGAGGCCGCTTTTGAAAGACGATGCCTGGTTTAGGGGGAGGGCTCAGAGCAATGGCAACAATTGGCTCAGTAACGAGAGAGCTGTGAACCACATCATAACAAAATTTAAAAAAATCAAAAATGTTTTGGGGGGAGGGTAACAGGGAATCCAGTTTTTCACTAAAGAAAAAAATCCAACAAACAATGTTTCACCTGAAAAGGCAGCTAAAAGAAAAAAAAAAAAAGACAAATTCAAACCTACAAAAAAGAAGGGGGCACTGGTGTTCTGAAGAAGAGGAATTCCTTTGGTGGAGTGGAATGCAGCTCTGACTATGCAATAAACCTTTCTTGGGAAGGTTTTTCAGCCTAGGCAGAGTGCTATGCTAAAGCAGCTATAATATTGCTGGTGGTTTTCTATCTCTAGTTAAAAAGCATCTAAGGATGCCTACATGGAACCACAGAAAATGGGGCTGAAGGGGACCCCAGAAGACATCACCTTTTCCTTCTCCAGTACCTCTGCTATTCCTAACAGATGTTTACCTAACCTGCTCTTAAAGAGCAGTAGTAAGAGCAACTCCACAGCCACATCCACTGGTTGCAGTGCTCAGCTGTCCTCAACGTAAGGTCTTCCTGAAGTCTAACCTCGATCTCCCTCACCACATGGTGCAGTGCTGTCACAGACCTGGCACCTGGGACATTTGTGCTTTACACCTACATCACCACGTGCTTCGCTTCCTCAGCTAAGGCAGTAACTAGTCTTGATGTCATTATTGTGCCACTTTACTATGTCTAGCAAATAGGGACAAAATGCTTCGATTTCTCAAGGACATCATGTCGACAGCCCCATTAGAAGTCAAAATGAACTGTATTTGATCAACACCTCTGGAAATCAGCCCCAAAGGCCTTCAAGGAGAGCTTGAAAACCAACACACTTATCTGAGAGAGCGCTTTCAGACGTGTGCACTTCTGTGAGTCTCCTTTTCCTCACTGATATCAATGAGGATATCAATGACTGTTTACCAAAGTCCATAAAGATATTATTTGATTCTCCATAAATATAGGGTTTTTTTAAAATATAGTTTTTAATCCCTGGTGTAAATTTTATCAATGGGAAAAAATCCACAGATTTTACATGGAGACCATCTGACTTTATCATTATTAAATCATACTAACGTGTTTTTGATTTCCTTATGCATTCATGTAATTATCTACACGATGAAAATGAAGAAAAATTTTATTACCTGCTCAGATTCTATTTTGCTTTATCAGGGTGTAATTTTTCTTTAAACATAATGACAAGCCTTATGAAAACAAGGAAACCATCAACAAATAAAATCAGCCCAAACATCAGCGACATTTTCAAGGGAGAGAACTGGGTTTTGTCTGCGTTTCTAGAGGCCAAGACCATTATATATGTTATTAGCTAACATATTGGGAGGGAAAGGCTGGTTCTTCACCTAAACAAGTGGCTAAGAGTCAAGACATGAGAGGAACAAGCCTAATTTAGAGATGTGCAAGCAAAATTGATAGTACCAATGGGATCCAAAGGAAATATTTATTTTTAATTTCTAATGTGCTATGCAGAGTAATGTTGTTTTATGTTATGTTACATTGTGTCACGTCGTATGTCAACTTGATGCAGTGCAGTTAAAATAAAAAAGAATGTATCTTGGACTGGATAGCTGAATGTCTGATCCAAATTTCGCTGTTTTCTTCAAGAAAAGAAAAGGAAATGGAGGAGAGAAAAATCTACCTAAAAACAGCCTGAATAATTGATTCTTTGATATCACTGTGTCAAACATTCCTGAAAGGTTTGCTAAAATTTTGGGGTTTAAAAAAAAAAAGAAGAAATCCACACCCTGCAAGAGTGTGTGTGATAACTCAGGCACTGCCAGTACGAGGAACTGGTTGGCCTAGAAATAAACCTTAAATACTGGGTGTACCATGACTGCAAAAGACAGGCAACATAAAAAGAGTTCCTGCCATTTTTAGATTTTGGGTTCTTGTTTATTTCCTTTTGGGTGAGTTTTAACCACATCATGTTTTATGGTTTGCTTCCTTTTTTTTCTTTCATCTTCTGCCTTTTTTTTTTTTTTTTTTTCCTTTAAAGTTGACATGCTTTTGCTCAAGNACAAACCAATCTTTCTACTTGGCCATTTTTTAAATCTACTGGAAACATGAGTTCTCTGGTTAGGATCATGTGTGACTTGCTCCTCTGTTTGGATGTAAAGGATGGAGAGGTATCACTGCATCACCAAAAACTACATTCTCCAACACTGGAGAGTGAATTTTGCCAGCTCGTGCTAGCAAGGCAGAGGGTCATGGGTGAAGATCCTTCCCTTTTATCCTGTAATAAATTGTTGCCAGCTTACTGGGGATACTCCTTGTCTCTATCAGCTGCCTAGGGTAGAGCTAGAAAAGGACAATTTTATGATACTTCCCCCTAAGACTCCACCATTCTCCAACTATTTTCAGCTTGGGGACCTTCTAAACTACACAAGAGTTTCTTCATTTAATAACCTTTGGTACTTATTTTCTGTGAATTTGTCCCATCTCCCCTTCAACCCAAAAAAGCTTTTAGTACCCAGAGCATCCTTTGGGCAAAGTGCATCCATAACTCTGATGTCTTCTTTTGCTCATCCACACATGCACATGAAGGCAAATATACCCAGTTCCTTCTCTGTCCCGGAAAAACACAGATTTTTCAAAGGAAGGATTTTTCAAAACCATAATCTGCGGTTTTCAAAGCACCTTAGGCACTCAACTCTGATTAAACAATATTGGGATCTGGCTGCAAACACCTCTAAACCTCTTTTGGAAATCCTGTATTTAGGTTCCCAAATCAGTATTCAAAACTCCTGGCTTTCATAAAAGCTTCTGGGTGCTCAACAGTTTTCACATTTGTTTTTTAAGCAACTAAATATGGACTTCACACTTTTACATCTGACAGTCTTAAACTACACGTGTAATTCCTGCAGTTTGCTCAGCTCCCACCCAAGGCTCCACAGCTTACTTGCAGACCAATAATAATACTATTTAGGTGCTAAAGTGAATACTGTAGAATTCTTGGCATGCTTTCCTTGCATTTACAAATCATGCCCCCAATTCAGATGAAATAGTGACTCTCATTATAAAAGGTAATGGGGGAAGTAACTGTGGGAAGGGGCAGAACTGTGCAGATAAACGCGATTTTTAAAAATCACGTTTATCTGCACGAAGGAGGAAGCTGAAAAAGCAACAGCAAAGAACTTTCTAGCATTCCCCAAGTTATAACATAGTCTCATAAGGGAAAAGGAAAAAAAACAACTTATGAAATCATGACCTGTTTTGTTCAATACAGAAGGATAAAAGTCTGAAAGACAACTCATTTCCAGTAAATAGTATCCTGAGTAAAGGTAAGAACCACTTATTAAACTAAGTGGTTGCCAGAAAGTACCTTTTTTTGCCTTCTACCCAATGCCCCTGCTCCCCCAGACAGTATTTAGCCTTTCTAGAAAGGTGAGATGTATATGCTGCTTGGGGGAGGCCAGGCAGACAGTCAGCACACACATCTTGACCAGCCAGAGAGCATAGGCATATTGGCTGGGCAATTAGCACGCCTCTAGCCTCCAGAGCAGCCACAGGATATATTGTCTCTAGCTGGGTTTATTATTTGTTGGGATATAAAGGAAATAGGACACAAATCCATAGGAAACCAGGCTCTGTTAGCTCTGGTGCTCATGGAATAGCTTGTTTTATTTTTTTAGGAGATCAGAGCAGTCAATTGAAGTCCAAGACGTCCAGATGTCTGGTCACACTCTTCTGGGCTTGTAGCTAGTTAAGAGTGGCCAAGAAAAATATACTTAAAATTATAACTAAAATTGGTTTGGACACTCTCTAAGTAAGGAGAAGGAGGAAAAAACACAAGTTTACCAGTTAAGGGTGTTCTGGTTGCACATTCATAATTCAAAAAGTTCTCAGCTTTTTAAAAATAAAATGAAACTTTGAATGCAATTAGCCCATATGCTGAATTAAGCCCTAAATCAAACAGAACACATTATTAACTTTTGAAAACTAGCTACAGAACACGCATAATAGAATTTCATTAGCTTTTCTGTAAAAAATGCGTAGCCATTGAGTACTTTCCTCATAACTGCTGCAAAGTGCAGCTTGATATAATACACATTACAAGGTGTGGTGTCAAAAACTCCATAGGAGTCTTTATGGTCTATTTCATATATAAAATAACTATTCCAATTTGTCCAAATACATATTTATACAGTAGACCATCACGGCTGAAGCAGCTGAGGAGGTAAATCATGAACAGCATTCCAGTATGAATAAACAATTGCAGTCTTTTTGTTGATGTATTTCTCCATGACAAGGAAATAATACAAGAACCAGGACCAGCAGGAGCCTATGTGGTCCTTCAGTCCCACTCTCTGCTCTCGTGGGTACCTACATTGCATAATCCCCATTTATTTTCTTCTCTTTTCTTTCTTTTAAAGAGTCAGCATTTTTAAGTATTTCTATAAAAACATATAAAAAGGATGCAGGACCAGGTGAAAGTACTAACCTTTTACTCCTATGGCTGGGTCCAAATGCCCTTAAGTTTGGTTTAGCTCTATTGGTCATTTTGTCAATTAAAATGTTGCAGATTGATCTGTGATGAATGAAATTTTCTGCCCCAAAAGAGGCCTTTAGTACAAAATTAATCACCCATACTACTAGACCTGCAGCTCACTTTGAAAAAAACTTCATCCATAAAGACTCACAATGACTTGGATATGACTGTGTAAGGATTATTGATCATGATTAAGATCTATCTACACGGTCGTAGCAGGAAGCTTTCATACTGCGAGCTGTAACTTCGGCAAGGCCTATCAATTCCTCTTTGTCAAGAACAAAGATTTAACCTCCACTGCAAATTCCCATCTTTGTCTGGAGCTGAGAGCAGTCTGCTAAGGTTATTTGAACTCAGGATTAGTGTTTTCTTTTTTTTAATATGAAAATGACCTCGGTCTAACATAGGATTACTAATTTATGGAATTGACGTCAGTGGTGATTTTTCTAAATCAAGCCCAAAAGAGTACATTTCATTACATTTTTTACAGCAGCATAAACTAAACTGTTGAATTTTCCACTGGTATGACCACTGTGTTTAATTAGTGATAACTGTACGCCAGCCATGGAGCTTAAACAGCAACATGCCAAAACTAACCATAGTTAACTTCGGCAACAGTAGACAAAAGAGACTCTCCAGCCCTTCAGGAGACGAGGTACTTTTTCTCTCTCTGCAACAAACTGCTTTGAAAGTAATCCTTTGATTATTTTTTTTTTCTTTTTTAGTTTAAAGTGTATCCTTTAACAACGTGACTGGTTTTGACCCACTTCACAGAAATTGGCTGCATTTAAACTGTACTCAAAGCTCTCCTGTGTACAGTATGTTCTTGTACCTCCTATGTTGTTTTTACTTTAGAAAATTAATATCTGCTGGACCGCCAGAAATGTCTGGTGTGTTAATATGTAGAGAGAGGATCAACATGAGTGGGTGGGTGAGGGAAAGGACTGTGCATGTACATCTTATCTCATCAGAAAATGGCTGAATTAGCAAAGTTTCTAATTACTCTCCGAGATAGTGATCATCACTGAAATTCTCATGCCTCCTGCCTCTCTTATGCTGTGATGAGATTTACAGCACTTCTGCTGCAAAGGTGGAATTAGTTCCTTGCAAAGGGCAACTGTTAAAGTGCTTATGTGGAAACAGCTAGTGGTAGCCACCGCTGCTGTGACAGCATGTATTTAAACTCATCGCCTGAAAAAAAGTTAGGATTGGCCTTTTAATCCTAAAATCTTACAATCAGCTCAGCATCAGCAATAGCCTGTAGTAAGACACCTCTCCAAGAGAAAAAGACCCTTCTGTTTCATGTGCAATGGAGGGGCTTGACACTGCAGGACACTGCGATGAGCCCCCCCAGCCGCACTGCACTGCAGACGGGACCCATAAGAAGAGGCTAAGGGAGTAATAAGGTTGTATATCCTGAGGGCTTCAGGGAGACCTAAGAGCAGTCTGGCAGTATCTAGAAGGAGGTTACTGGGAAGATGGAGTCAGGATCTTTATGGGTCTGCATGGCAAGAGGACAAGCAACAATGGTGTGTCCTTAATGTCACGTATCTTACAGCCATGACTACTCCCTTCTTATATCGTCCAGGCCTGACGACATTTTAGGTAACCTGGTTCCTAGATGAGCTTTTTTCACTTTGAAGATATCTGGTTTTTGTCTCTTTCTACCATGAAACAACTACCACAAGTCAACACTCCTGGCTGCATTTAAGGAGTCACACTGTACTGTCTTATTTTTAACCCTGTATGGCAGAGGGTCTACTGTGCTTTGAGAGAATGGCTTCCCCTAGTATTTTCCACCTCCTCTCAAGTTACACAAGAACACATGAGAAAGGTTAAATGAGACTGAAACATAAGAAGAGAGGCATGATAGAGATCAATAAAAATTCATGACACTACTGATGTGTCATGTTTGAGCAGAGGTCTACCTAAACTTCTTCTCCCTTGAAATGGAGCTAACATGAAACCAACTGCTGGTCAGCTGAATCTTCTTTCAGTTCTCCCTCTGCTCAGTATTATTTCAAGTGTTTCTGAGGTTGCCACTTGTATTTAATTTCATTCTGATACAGAGGACTTGAAAACTAGATTTGTTTTATCACATGTTACATGTTTCAAAATAATTGAGCTGCAGAGTGGAAAATCAGGTCTTCAGCATATGGAATTTGTGCAACCCAAGAGCACTCAGAATTGAGTTGATCAGCAAAACCAATTTGATTTTAGACAAAAGGTTACGAAATTCTCTCCTTAAAAACCTGTTCCTTCTTTCAGAAGCCTTCCTATAAATCATAAAACCCCATTTTAGCAGTCTGTCCCTATTTGGTAAAATACTTAAAACATGTCCTGAAGGAAATATGTAATTGTATCCTGCTAACTTCAGTGAAGACAGGTCTCCCTGTTGGCTTAAATAGGACAAGCTTGAAGATAAGTATTTGTGTAAGTGCTTTGCTGACCAGGAGAGAACACAAGTGATGTCATAAGATAATCATTCCTGAAGTGCAGAGTAAAGGGATAAAAGGGGATGGCTGTGGTAAACATCATAAAGACAGAAGTACAGTTTTCTATTGTACTTTCCATTGCTGCCCCAGACTGTGTCTCAGATTTCTGCACTTTCTTTTTTTTTTAAACTCTCACAAATCTTCTGCAAAGGTGTTGGATTATATATACACATAACTGGCTGTTATTTACAGGTATAAAAGGTACTCAGTCCTAAAAATTATAACTTTATTCGCTTGCTTATTTTATTACCTACAAATTTCACAGGTCAACTATATCCTTCAGAAACTAGCATTTCAGATTTGACAAAAATAGCATCATTTGGGAAAAAAAAAAAAGAAAATAAAAATACCCAGGCATTTCATTTTCAATTTACAGAATTACAGGAGGCAAAACCTGAGGCCAGCAATAATCACCTGCCCTTTAGCCACATCTAAAGAGAAGGCAGAAAAGCAAACATACTTCTACTATATTTGTTTTCTCTGAAAGAATTAAAAAGAATGTAAAGAATGTGAAGAAAGAACTTACTTTCAGTGCAAATAGGACAGCATCCTTTTCTGTTCAGGATTTTACCCTAATTGGGAGAAAGACAGGCTCTTTTAATGAAAGAGTTTTTTGGAGCAATGACTGTGTTATGTTGTAAGACTGGATAAGCCTTTGAAAACAGTTCAAGTTGTGTTTGAACTCAATGCCCTGGTTACAGCTTCAAATATCAGGTGCTAAAAACAGACAGAACTATTCAAAGAGCTTCCTGGCAGTCTTATAAGAAATTAAATACTAAAAGGGTTCTCTGTTACCATTTTCTCTTTAGAGAGAGTGTGAGAGAATTCTGGACTCATGTATTCACGGATATCTAAAGCAGACTGGTCATTAGTTTAACAAGATCACTACCTCTTCCCCCCACCTCCCAAAATATATAGAATACATCTCCTATGCACACTCTCTCAGTCACCACACAGAGGCAGTTTGCTCCACCCCCACCTCCCACAACATTATTTTTCCTACAAAAAGGAAGGAAGGA
>VXBZ01008623.1:70053-85967 GCA_013399135.1 Heliornis fulica
ACTAGTAGACCATCTAGTTTGGCCAGATTTCTTTCATGCCTAAATCTTGGGGTATCTCTCCCCAAATTACATTACCAATCATGGACCAATCATGGACCAGTCTCCCCAGTGAAGTAAATGGGCATAAATCCAAGGAAGCACAATATCTAAAAGCAAACCATTTGATCTACTCACAGCAGTATGGACACAAGTTCTGCAATTTATTTACTACTCTGCCCAGGTCAATTTTATTTATGGTTTTGTCTTATACAAGGCTGCCTGGAAGCAGGAGGTGTGCCTCAGTGTACACATACACATGCTCCTTTTCAGTCTTCATCGAATTAAAAGATGTTCTAACTGATTTTACTTCAATTCCCTAAAGCTAACCGTCAAGCTAGAGGATAAGCCTGGAAAATTTCAGACTGAATGATGTGTTTTTCCAAGCAAAAAAACTGGCATGGGTTATAGCAGAACTTACGGTGATATTGGAGCTCACCCGCATTCCCATATAGGGAAGGAAGAGGCATATGGAGCTGTGCTGCTCCCCAGCACCAATCCTTTGCTCCAGCAGCAGTTGAACACACAGTGGGACCACTGCTCCTGTTCCCCACCAAGCAGGTGATCAAAGAGTGGGTGTCAAGAGCAAGCAAAGGGAACTGTGCTATTCAGCCTGTTCAGAAAAGCTCCTGAGCACAGACGAGAAATGGGAGGCAAGTCAATGCAGAGAGTGGGGAAGTGGGCACAGACAGAAAGCCATATTGTTGTCTGCCTTGCTTTTTGCCTACAGTGCTGCCAGACTTTGCCAATGGCCCTGGAGAAACATGAACTCCAAGTATCTCCTGGCAGAGTGGAGCAGAGGACGCTCAGTCCCGCTCACACTTGATGTCCCCAGATGGC
Source organism: Heliornis fulica (assembly GCA_013399135.1). Lineage (NCBI taxonomy): Eukaryota > Metazoa > Chordata > Aves > Gruiformes > Heliornithidae > Heliornis > Heliornis fulica. Next base: position 70,930 of record VXBZ01008623.1, read on the forward strand.
ATGAATGAGAGTTTGGTGATGATTGCACTTGGGCTCATCATCCACAGGGCGTGAAGGCTCGGTGTCAGCTTGTCTTTGAACGTGCATGTGAACACACTTGAGGCACATCTGGACTTGAGAAAGGGGCTGGATCAGGGTTTTACCGGCAGCGTGGGCAATGCTTGGACGTTTGTGTGACCACCAGGCTGCAGAGCAAAGAGAATAACTGAGGACCAGACTGCAACAGGAAGAGCTACAGAGCATCTTGCTGGGACAAAACCCCTTAAAGAAGAAACCATTAAAAGTGCACAGGGAAAAAAGGGAAACAGGGAGCCTGGCAACACGTATTTGTATGAAGGGAAGAGGTGCAGCTGAATGCCACACGCTGCACCGCGCAGCCTTACCTCGCCGGTTCAACAAGAGAGTTGAAATCATCAGCTGAGCTGGAAGTGGCAAAAATTCAAGTGAAATTGGAATCTCCAAGGCAGCCTGCTGAGGCTGGTTACTTGAGCCACCATGTTGGCCCGAGATCCTGTTTTTGTCTTGTAGAATAAGGAAACCCATTATTGCTAACATGTGCTGCAAGAGTTCGTTAGCATTGAGGGTTCCCTTAGGAGTGGGCTAAGTGATGTGATCCCATTTTTCCCTATGAATATTTATAAGCAGACCACATTTGAGTCTATTTATTTTCTGGGATTTTTCTTCTTTTTTTTTATGAGGTTTTCAATTTTATGTCTGAGGTTTTTATTTTCTATGATTTTTAAGGCAAGACTAATTGCTGGGGGGGGGAGGGGGTTGTTTGGTTGTGCAACAGCAGCAGCTGTTGTTTTTTTGTGCCTCATTTGGCACTGGAGTAAAAACAGCAACTTTTTGTTTGTAATAATAACAGATGTGTATAACATTAAATGCAGTCTGAGCTAGAGATGGGAGAACGTGTTCTGAATAAATTTTCAACTCACTTGAAGTTCACGGGTTCAAAATCTACCCACAGAACCAAACTCTGCAAACGTCTTCACATGCCCTGAATTCAATTTTACTAACTTTTGCACAGCTCAGATAAGGCTGCATGTTGTAAAATTCACCAGGCTTTCCTCTAGCAGTACCAAAAGAGACATCTTCATGACCACTAAGCATTGCCACAGGCTGCCACTGTTGGTGGGGAACGTGAAGGTAAGGATAGGAGGTGAGGCAAGAAATCACAAGGTCAGGCAATCGTAAAGGAGATGTCACAGGACAGTAAAGAGGCTGGAGCAGGTTTAGGGTAAGTAATTAGTAAATTAAGTAAGAAAAGGCCTAAAAGATCTCTGAAATTCAGTCTTGCCAACTGCTGAGATTACTCTGGTTCTGTGAAGTATTTAAGCATGTGTTTAAGTTTCAGCCCACCTGGAGGGCCTACCAACTTCAGCAGGACTGGACACATGCTTAATAGCTTTGCTGAACGGGGGCCAGTGTGTATCCCACCTTGCAGCCTGACACTCCAGGTAACTGAGAGAGGGAATACCTATGTGGCCACAGTGGTCACACAGTAAGAAAGAAACCACAAGCCACAAAGCTCACCAGAAGGCTAAAGAGGACTGATTTTACTATACATACTGAATCGGATTGAATTCGAGATTTATTGCCTCTGCTTCAATGAGAAGAAGCTAAGAAAGATACTTCCTGTAATTACTGACACAGGATTCAATTCTCCAAAAAGAAACAGAAAAATGTGTCCAGCCCCATGAAGAAAATTAAAGAAATGGCAGAAACAGTCTTAAAAAATATGTCAGCCTGCCAGCGACACCACACTGAATAATACAAGTGGTTGCACGATATTGGAAATTTCTGCAGAATTACCTCTTTGAAACCCATCCTGTCAAGAAATAACTGGGCAAAAAATCTATGTTGATAAATTAAATAATAGTCTTTCACCAAAAAAAAAAACCAAACCCAAAATGTCGTGCAAAGTGTGTTAAGAATGCATGGTAAATCACTTATGTAAAGGAATAACACTGTAACTTCCCTGTGAATCTTGAATCTTTTCACACTCAGTTGTGTGTATCATAACACAGTTTTAATAAGATAATTTTATGTGGCCTGACACCCTTAGGGACACTAAACAGTGTTTTATTCCACAGCAGTCTTCAACAGTCAATAGAGACTGCTTACTGCCAGAAACATTGTGAAGAGAGTAAAGAAATGGGAGTTCACACCTCCACACTTTGCAGAGACAGGAGTGTAACTCTGTGCATGATATCCAGACTTTCAGTATCAGAATTACTAATATATCTTTATTATGAGTAATGTGGTGTGTTTAATTAATGTTTATAAGCTTGTGACAGAATATCTCATCAAAGGGAGTGGAGCACAGATGAAAAGTAGAAGATTTAAATCCATTAGCATACATTATTTGCTTTAAAATTACTTGGTACCCACTTGGAACAGGAAAATAAATCTCACTCTAGAGTTTACATTCTTTCTCCTACTTTTTCTTCCAGTTTCACTTGGAGGAGCAGAAATGTAATGTGTACCTGTGGAGGAGGGTGGGTTTGCATGCAACTTGCTATAGACTACATTTTAAGGCAGGGAGCAGGATGATGGGTTAGACACCAGATAGATAGAGGAGGGAATGGTGCTGCAGGGTAGCAAAGCTGGTCTTTACAGCCCTAAGGTACAGGACCTTGTCTGAGGACTCAAATAGGAGGTTTAAGGCAGTTTAGGACTTCTCATGAACCTTGGAGCACATTGTGTAGCAGTGCTGCATGAGTTTGTCAGTCAGTCAGTCACACTGCTGCAGGACTGCCGATGGTTCATTTTTACCCACTTTTGAAGCCACTTCAACTGATCACCTCAGTGCTCAAATTTATATATGGGTACTGCTGAAGTGACATGTTTTACTTAAGATCTCTATTAAGCCACATTAGGCAATTGATCTCAGAAGCATCTTAAACATTATTGCACCAGCATCAAGAAAATATAAATGAGATGTAGTATGTTTCATGTTCCCAGCCAAAAAAGAATTTGAAGAGACCTGAAGAGCCCAAGATCTCATCTCCTGCTTATACTTTGAATGGCCTGAAGGGAGCAAACCTGATAGCCATAAGCCACATCAATTTCCCAGAAAAGCAGCTCCATTTGTTCACACTTCCTAAAGTCTCATGTGAGGCCCATTAAAAAAGAGAACTGGCCTCTGCAGTGAGTGCCCCAGTGACAGGAAAAGGGTGTCCCCTCTTCTGAAGATTCCAGCACAGCTCTTGCAGCCCACTATCACAGCAAAACAGGGAGCACCAAGGTACAGGCTCTCTTTATTCTACCTCTGCTTCTGGCTGTCAAAAGTTCACACGTACAACGTTTTACAAACTAGAGTTTGTCATTTAAAATTTTATACCTAGGTGTCTGTGACTCAGATTTTCCCCACTGCCTTCCAGAAGGGAGAAGGAAACACTGAGAAGGTGTAATGCTAACGACTTGGCTTTCTCTTCTGCACTTCAGTTCAAAGATCTGCCCCTACGTGAGGTGCTATTTAGAGCTCCCTCTTCTGAAAGCTTGAGCCATGAAAACAAAATAATTTGTCAGTGACAGAAATCCAAATAACAAAGGCTGACTTTAGCTTGAGTTTTCAAGTCATGCTAGTTTTTGAAGCAATTATGTAATGTTACCATTACACCACTCTTTGAGCTCACAGACTTTCAAATAACAAATACTCAGGCTGCAACTTTGGAGAAAGTGGCATGGCTTGATTGAAATAATTTACTTTGGTTTGTCTTATTTACATTATCAACCAAGTATTAAGCTTCATACACACTGTGAAGTGCAAGTACAAAAGCCTCCTGTTGCTTGCCTTAACGACTGGAACACTTGAAATATTAACATCATCATCTCACTGCTCTGTAAAACTACTAAATATATGTGAAAGAGACGTTTCAGTGCAGGTACTTGGGACAGAGAAAGTGAAAGAGAGGAGAACAAAAGGAGCATAGACCCTTCAGGGCAAGGGCAGAGGTGGGAAGCCTGTATTCAGAGTAGCAGTTGGGGAACTCCAGCCTAAATTAATATGCCAGAGGATCAGTTCTTTTCATTGTGTATGCCCCACTGCCATGCACACATTTCTCAAGAAACACTGAAACAGATAATGGTGGAGGAAAAAAAAGAGAAGAAAGCTCTGTTCTTTCAGAAAACTCACATGAGGACAGCTGCTGACTGGAATGCACTGTTTCTTGCGACACTCTGTCTTGCCTTTCACACAAGCACAGATGGTGCAGTTCACAGAGGACCACATCTCTCCATCCTGCAAGAGGCAACATGATATAGTATCAGCTGGGGTGGCAACAGAAAGTTATTTCAGCAATGTATCATTGCACAAGAAAGGCTGACTTTCCCTGTTGGCATTGTGTCATTGTTTAGTCTAAATTATTTTGAGGTGTCTATCCATGGCCAATGGGATAAAAGACAAAGATCAGATTCATCAGGGCCTTCTTCCCTTTGGTCCTCTAGGTCAGAAATTCATTTTTCTAAGGCTAATCAGATCACATTTGCATTTTTCATCAGTGTCCTGATCATCTGCAATATTTTCTCTCCAGTATGTGTCTGAGATGTGATCACACCTACCACAAATTTTCATTTAAGCTCACATAATTAGAAAAACCTGATTCACTGGGTTGAGTGACATCTTTAAGTTGTTGCACATGAAAGTATTTGATTAAGATGTCAGCATATAGTGAATTTATTCCCAGATGCAGCATCATTTTGACTTAGGGCAGAAATGGTCAAATAATGAATTCTAATTTAGATTACTTACAGCACTTTCACAGACACTTGTTCTGCAAAACATATGAAAATGTTTAGAAAAAATATAGTGCCAAACTTCTCAGATGCAGAGCAGGTAAACCAGTTGATGTATGACTCCTAAAGTACTAGGTGCAGAGCAAAATATACCTCATGGTCTTGTCCCCAACTAATCGTGAGGGGATTGCTTGTGGAACTGCCCTGGCTTCTTTTTAGGCAGCGTTGCATTTGCCAAGTGTGGTTCCTAAAACATTCTGTCTCACCCACTAAGTTAGCCAAAATGTGCATGTTTGCTGTTTATGGGGCTGCTGTGAAGGAAGGGTGAGGATAGACCTGACAGGAACAGGCAGTCCAACCAGACAGCTGTGAACAATTACTTGCCCACCTCAACACGATGTTCTCACCAGAGAGCAAAACAGACTAAATCTGAAATGCCAAAGAGCCTGACTTACTCAGAGCAGCATGCTTGGTCAAAGGCTGTCTCTCTCCTACATCTTCTGTTTCCAGGCCACCATACACTTGCCTGGTGTTCCTGGTGTAACACATGCTCTCGTGGGCCTCTAATGACCACTCTCCAAGCATCTGCCAAGGTACCAGAATATATTGCAACTCACTGCATGCAGCACCCCTGATTTTTTTGTCTCCCAGCTGGTTTTGGACCCCTGTGCAAAAACCACATTCATTCTGTGCCCGTTCTACCTGCATGAGACTATTAACTTCAACAGAGCAATGCTGGATTTACTTTTTTGCACACAAGGCCAGAAATGGGTGTACTGTCTCATTACTTTTTCTTACTCCATATAATACTTAGTAATATAATAAAATCTTCACAAGAAGCAGAATATTTTAGTTGGGTGCCTAAGAAGCAGGCATTTGTTCCTGAAGCACAATGGCACCAGTGTGAAAGTGCCAATCAGATGGAGTATGGTCTCGGCATACAGTAGATTCACATGTAATTTCCAGAATAAACACTTCAGCTATGTACACAAAAGATGGAATAAATGGGAAGCAATTCTGGCTGAGCAAACCAAGTATCCACAAAGGATTTAACATTTGATCTGATTCAAGGGTCTCTTAATTCACAGATGGCCCATGAGGTGACAGAATCTTTTTCTGACACAGTGTGAAAGAAGCCTCGCGACTTGGAAAAACAAACAGGGTCTCAGCAACAGCAGAAGAGTTCTGCAGGGAATCCCCTGTGATTTGAAAACACTGGGAGAGAGTGCAGTAGGCAACACTTATTACATCTCTATCTCAATATAAGATGTCAGGGGTGCTGTCCTTAGCAGAGCTGTGAAATGCAGTAAATCAAGACGAGGAACTTTCAGCCAAGACGAACTTCACAAAGCTCCTGTTGGCTCAGCCATGGAAAAGACTCTGGCTCAGCAGATGAAGCCTACATACCACTCAGAATAATTCTCAGTGTTTGTCTGGGAAAGCAGAGCAATACTATCTCTTAGTAAAAAAATCACTTGTCATGAAACAGCAGCTTGAATCTCTGCATATGGACAGGGAGACAACATGTCCCATCAAGAAGGAACTAATCTTTAACTGCTGTGTATCAGCACAATTTAAACAAACTCAGGAGAATGAAAAAAAAAAATAGCAGACAGCAAATTTTGCCAAGCTTTGCCTCTGAGTTGCTCCATCAACATCCAGGATGGTGAAAACTCTGCTAAATAAAAAGCCACTCGTGTACAGTAAATTCATGCTGTTTCAGCTGCTATAATAGCACCTATTCTTGAGCCACACCTGAAACTTTACCTGGAAGATCTTATTGCCAAACTTGCACACTTTCACCTCCTCAGGAGACATATATGAGACACACTCCTTGCAGCACTGGTCCTTGTTTTTCTTGCATTCACCAGGAAGTAAGCACCGCTTCTTACATAGCACTGTTGAATCCTAGGCAAGAGGACAAAAGGAGAGGATTAAATCATCACCAAGATGTTTGTGCTCCTGTGTATCTTACCATAATATTTTTGCTTGCTCAGTCATTACATCCACCCAAGCTACAGCTCAGCTGCTTTGAACAGGTCAGCTCAGAGAAAATAAAAATATTTACTGGGTTACAGGAATCTTTCGTGGTCTGTGAAGCTACAGCCCACCTTGTACTTCTGTTGGCCTGAAAAAATCTTACTGATTTGGGGACACTTTCATATTTTTTGTCTAGATGCAAAAGCACAACTGGTCAGAGTCATGTTAAAAGAACTAAAAAAAAAACCCAAAACAAAACAAAAATCCAAATTAAATCACAGCCATTCAGTAGAGTAACTCACCTTTTAGAAACTCCTTCTCCACCCTAATGCAAATTTAAAGAAGATCACACAACCTGAGTAACTTCATTTTGCACGACAGTCAGGCACATTGTCTCAGCTGAGGCAGACAGTAACTTTTTTAACTTTCCTAACACAACAGCAAGTGCTCTTCAGATCAGATTTTCAGGGACCACACAAGATGCCAGAGAACAACAGTGTCAGGGCTTAGAGTGTCACAGACCTACAAATTACTGCTAATCAGACAACCAGTGGCAGGCAATACCAATGCACTGTGGACTCACCTTGCATGTACACATGGTGCAGTTGTCATAAATAAATGAGGACCCATTATCATACACGTTGCTGTGAAAGAGGCAACTTCCAAAAGGGAGGTCAAACACTTTCCTCTGTCCTGAATATAAATAAACAGTAATAGAAACAGAATGTTGTTGAAAAGATGCCATATTGTCAACGAAAATAGTAAGGCTTATTGTCACCAGACCAGATTCATGTGCAGTGTGTCATTTGCTGTGTGTTTCCATTTTAGTGTGAAAAAAAATATGTACTTTTAACAGTTCACTGTTCTTCTAGCACACATTCATCTGTAGAAATTCTACCGTGGGAGGGAATATAAATATGATTTATGGTATGTTTATATTGGAAAAATCTTTCTTCTCCTTCTCATCATAAAGTGCACAGTGCAGCTAAAGGAATAAAAAGTAAGCACTGCAAACTCTTAGGGTAGGGACACTTAAAACTAGTTTAAACAGTCTTTAAGTTAATGCAATAACTTATCAAATAAAGCAGACTTATCTGGTTTTAGCATATCTACCTCAGGGGTTCACAGCAGCCAAACTAAATCAACTCAGCCACACTGATACAAAAAAAAAATGCCAGCATAGGTGATGTCCAGTCTCATTAAGACAGCTTGGTGTACCATGTTCACACAAGGTTGTGAGAAATACAGGCTTTTGCATGGTTTACGAGCAGAACGAGGGCAGCACAACATATTTAGTTTCCATAACCCATAAAACATTTGAGTTTCATGAGAGCAAGGTGAGGCTTAGAACACTATTCAGGGGAGGCATCATCCATATCAAGTCCTTCCTGAAGTCCTGCAATCCTGCAAGCATTTTCAGATCCAAGTTGCAACACACTTTGCTGTTCTACAAGCTTCTCTTATTCCTCGGCTTCTTTCCTAGTAGGTTATCTAAACAAGTGGCCATTGTGATAGATAAACATGAGCTCTTTACAAAAGCACTATACTTAACTTCCTAGTTTTGAATACTTTCCCCTGTTTACCTCTGGTGGCATCCAACCAGTAAGTTCTCTTAGGAGTGGCTACCAGTCTCCCATCTTATAATTTCTGAGGTCTGGTGTTTAATAGGTATTAATTCTGAGGTAGGGAATGGCCATGGTTAGTACATACAAAAAGTCACCAAGTACTAGGCCAATATTTTAGCTCTTGAGTCACCAGGTCTTGACATAGTGCAATTCCTTCCCTTTTCAATAATTCTTGATAAATGTACAACAGCTTGAAAGAAAAAGGTTCCATTTTCCCTTGAGATACAAGTGCACAAAAGGATAAGCACAAAGCAAAATCCATTGGATTAGCCTCGAGTTTTTGCAAATCTAATCTTAAAATAACTACTGAACATAAGTGAAGAAATAATTGCTATTGTTCAGTTAGACACAATATAAAAATTTCCTCCTTGCAAATTACCCACCTTGGACTAATCTGTGCTTGCATAACCAGCCTTTCTCTTACTTGAATGTGCATCTTTCTGAAAAGACTTAGTTTCTCTTACAGGACTGACATATGAAACCAGTTGAGGATGCCCAGTAGCCCTAAAAGGAACAGCTCTATATCCATGCACCAGTTATGGGCAAAGCCTAACCATAGCCTTGCCTGTAACACCATCTCTATTGCTTTATGTACCAACAGGACTTCAGTTGTAAAACTTGTGTCAACAAGTGAAAAAAAACTCTAGTTCTCTCACACCACCCTCTTGCCAGTGCAATTCTGGGTGGCCATCCCCTCTGAAATAGTTGGTTAAAAAAAAGAGTTACCACTTTGAAAGATGTGGTGAAGATACTGGCTTAATGGTTGGCTTTGCTGGCTCATAACCACTAGTTAAACTAATAATTCAAGTCCAAGTAGACTCCATGGCATTCTTCTAAGCTATATATGCTGAGTATCAGGAATTCAATTGCAGGGAGGTCCTCCACATGTTACTTCAAAAGGCATGTCTCAGCATCCCTGAAAACATTTCTCTTTCCTGACTGCCATTTAGTGTGCTACACATCCCTTGGCTCTATCTCACTCCTTTCAACACTTCCCTAAGAGTAGATATTCCCCATTCACAGGTATATGGTGTGCTTTAGAGCAAACACCACATAAAAAGAAAATCATTATTATTAGTGCACTCATTCACAGACATTACTAAGAGGGGAAAAAAATCTGGATAAAAATTCCCATTAAAGCTGGGTTTAAAACTGGATGCCTAGATCAAGGAAGGGAAGGTTCAATTGGGAAAAGCATGTGGTGGAGAGGACAAGAAGAGTTTACAGAAGGAAAGGAAAAATGTCCTTGGCCAAAACAGAAGCTCGGAGTTAGGACTGTTCTTTTAATTTCATTCCTTTACACTATTCCTCTCTGGTGCTGCAGCTGAATATTCCAGGCAGATATTTATATGTTGCACTTGTAAATTAGCAAACAAATAAACAAACTCAGGTTTGTTTCAAGCAGTCAAAAATGTTAAGTATTATGAGGAGCTGGAACTTGCTAATGGTTTCATGCCTCCAAAGACAGAACTCTCTATTCCCCTAACCTGGAAACAGGACTTTGGATAGTAGTAAAGATATGATTACAGTGACAAAAAGTTTCTGTTGAAAAACTGGGAATTGTCAACCCTGAAAATTTTCCAAACTTAATTATAACCTCATAGACAAAATTAAAGCTAATTTACTTGGTAGGTTGCAAGTGTTCCTTGTTTATGAAATGGAGGGACACATGCTGAAGAACATTAACCTGTGGGATCTATGCATATGGTAAGAGCAATATAAAGACTCTCAAAAGTCACTGTCTTCCTTGGCATGACTTTATAAAACTAGGCCTTCTCAGAGGCCTCTGACTTACTCCTTTAAAATGTGTTGGAATAGCGTAATTGAAAATATTCCTGGCTGAAACTGTGATTCCACCTTAAGAAGGCAACCATGAGGCAGACTCCAGAGTCCCTGGCCTCTCTGACAACAGCTTCTAAGAATGTAATTTCAGTCCAGAAGTTTCCTCTGACCTCAAAACCAAGAATGCAAATGCACACTTGAATAAAAATATGAGAGGGCGAGGCCTTCTTCTTGTGGCAAATTCCAATGAAACATTTCCTCCCTCCTCAACCTCCTTTGTAAAACACGTGCAATGAAGGTGGGAAATTTCTTTATAATCATCTCTCTAAGCAAGCCAATGGGTCCATGCAAAAAATGTTTTTTCTGCAGCTGCTTGTTTGGTACCACTCATCACAACCCTACAAACTGACCCTGGGTACCTGCTTAAATCTGTAGATTATAAACTCTGCTGAGCAATAGGTCTCTTCCACCTCCCAGAATTTTGTGCAATACAGGTATAAACACAGCTACACAGGAAAATATCTTGCTAATTACAAAATTCCCTGAGAAATAAAACACTCACCTAAGCATTTGGGGCAGCACTGTCCAGCAGGAACGTGACTGAGGTGCTGGGGACATGATAGAATGGGGCAGACTTCTTGGATGCACTGTGTCCTGCCACCCTGAAGAAAAAAACAGGCTCAGTTAGCAAAGAAATAAAGCAAAATGTCAGGTGGATGTGCAAACTCCCACAGAGACTGGTAACAAGTCTTGAAAAGCTTTAGCTAATGTAGTATTTGCCAAGAGAAATTTCTGCTTTGCATCAGGTATACAGGGAAGGTGCACAACTGTCCTCAACACTTTCTATATTGCTTGCAGACACCTTGGCTTATTCTTTTTCTTAGTGTCTTTCTATCTTATTTCTGGATGGATATGAGAAAACCAGGGAGAATAAAATCATTATCCATGACTTTTTCCGGATGCTCAAAAAAGTTATTGAGCAATTTTTTTTATTATTCTTCACCTCCTGTGCCGTGCCCTTCTAGGCTTGTCTGGGACAGGGATTAAGTGCTGAATCAAGATGAGAGCAGGTGTTCTTCCACTATGTCCATGACCTCAGAAACCAAGTCAGTCAAAAATCACTTAAGCAAGCACATTCTTGCTAGCCTGTGAGGCCAACTATGCAAACTCAGAAGGTCTGCTTTCTTCAGAGGACTGCAAAACTACAGGGTATATGAAATTTTGAGAATTAATGTGACAAGAAAAAAAAAAGTAAGCAACTTAGACTGGATATATCCTGGTGTATCAATGAATACCAGAAACAGAGAGATGCAAAAAAAGCACAGTGAAGATTAAAGCACAGAATATATGTCTAAGATTTAAGTCAGTCAAAAGAGATCTTTGTTCTCGTTCTGCTCTTTTGCCTGAATACTTCACCATACTTATAAAATACCGTGTTTAGCTCTGGGCCTTCTACCAACATGTGCTCCAAACGCTCTTAAGAGGTCTGGGTTGTTAAAGTTTAAAAATGAGTCCACCTTTGTCTTAGGAAGAGAAGTCAGCCCTCTCCATCTGACTGCCCTGCCTTATCAATCATCGGGCGCTGCAGGTTCATCCCAACAATAAGCTTTGTGTTCCTGGACGGTGTGATGGAAGACTTAGGAACTGTCTCCTCCCACCTACACCCTGGATGTCTCTTGGGGCTCCCTGGGGAAAGATGGAAAAAAGCTGTTCATTTTGAAAAGCTCTGTGCCTGAAATGATGGTATGCCATTCCACTCCTAATGGCCTCAGTGAATCATATAAAAGCTTTTACATACAGGCAGACCCACATATACACTATTATACAGAAAATAACGTACTGACTGTACCCCCGTTCTATAATAAGTTTTCAGGCACTGAAGTCTACCTGTCCCATGGGTCTACCAAAGCATCCTGAATGCACATGGCTAAGGGCTGCTCGTAACTCTTTCACCGTGGCATGCAGGAACACAGAGTTTATTGTAGACTGAAACGACTGCTCTAAATTAAGGGTCAGGCCAGAAACTTGACAAAATGAAATGAATTCTTCGCTGATGTTCCTTATGATGCTCAGGGAATAGCTCTGTGAGAAGAGCCACAGGTGCAGAATGAAGGAGAAAAGAGCAAATAAGGGCTCTCTGAAGCAGTGCTGTCATTCAGCCCGGGGAAAAAGGCTAAAAGAAGGCAAAGTTCAAATTGGTGGCAATTGAGTAATTGGGAAAGTAGGGTATGAGGACCTCAGCCAGACTGGTGACAGGATCCATAGAAGATAAAGCTCTGCTCCAACTCATGGTGAGCTCAGGTCTTGTATTTGATACTCCCATATCCTATGCCCCTGCAGATCTGCTCTGGAATCTTGCTTCTCTGACAGATTGAGTCAAAGCTTAGGCTTAGCATGTTACTGAGACATTGCCTTTGCAGCCTGTTGTACAGAGATTTTTAAATTGTATGGATAATATGAAGTATTTCTTCATTTCAGCCTTTTGGTTACAGCTCCTTTTTTACCTCTTGTAGGACCCTCCTCTCCACAAAACTAAATCCAAATGCATCTCACTCTCTCTACCCCTCTGCTACCCCTTCTTCCATCTGTAATGCTGCTTCTTAACATCAAACTCTTTTCTATCCTGCCACTGTCCCAGACAGGTTCTTCCAGCTTTAAATATCATGCTAAGGTTTAAGCTCAAAACCAATCTGAAACAATTCACCTGGTACCACTTCAAATAAAAATAATTCTATGTGCCCTACAGAGCTTTGAAAGATAGCTCATTGGGAACTGTAAGGAAATGCCAGAACTTACACAATATTTCTATTTTCTTAAAAGCCTCAGTCATCACAAATTAAAACTCAGGAAGCATTCAGATTAGCTTTCAGCACAGTATTAGCTAGTGCTGCCGGTGTTTTACATTGCATGGAATAGAGCCATGTAGAAAAAAAAGCAGTGCAATAAACATTCAAGAAAAAATTATTCAGGGGGAAAGAATCACTCCAGAGACAAAAAAAAAAGTTGGTCTAAAATGGCCTAAGCTAGGATGGGAACTGCACAGAAAACACCTTGCCTTTCCATCTTTCAATTACATCTACAGCTTTTAGCTCATATTTCCCTGTTAACATCTCTCAGTCAGACAGAATATTCCAGGTCCAAAGCAACACCTTCCAGCACAACCAAACCTGAATTGGAAGCCAGCACAGACCAATAAAGTGCAGGTGACATCTGCTTCCTGTAAGAAATGCTATTCAAGAGCTAGGCAAATAAATTCTTGAGCAATAGTTATGTGAAGCCTTAATCTAGGGATGCTGCTGTAGTCCACGGTCCATGGAGGTAACAAACTTTGTAAGAAATCTGTGGTCTACAATTAGAAAATTCATTTTTCACATCAAAGATAAAAAGAAACCACTGGAACTACTGCTGCTCCCTTGTATGTGTAAAAGAAAGCAAGACATTCCCTGGCATCAGCTCAGAGGACAGTATGGACTGAGGTATGGTCTCATCTCAGCAAATTTCTAGAGAGACAGAAGAAAGGGGAAGACAAAATGGCACTTTCTAACTCTCCCATGAGAGATCCATCTCTCATGGGAGGGTTAGAAAGTCTTTTAAGGAAAGACAATGAGTCTTTCCTTAANGTCCCATGAGAGATCCATCTTTGAGAAAGACAATGAGTCTTTCCTTAAAATTACAGCATGGAACTGGTCTAGCTACCCATCTGTGATAAGCTTCTACCCTAACTATGATACTTCCCTGTTCAATAAGGACACAAGAAACTCGGCAGAGTTGAGGGATTCACCAATCCAGACTATGGCTGACTTTGCTGGAGACACTGGATGAAGGATAGAGGGCAGGCTACCTGCATGCCTGGACCACAGCATGTATGTAGCTTTTGTGCTAAGCCAGATGGAGAGAAAAGTGTCTGCAGGAAAATCTGTCTGTCCAAAAACCCCCCAAAGGCTGGGGGCCTGCTGCAATTAATCACCAAAAGCCTTGGGCTTCCTCTGCCATGAGAGTGAAAATGGTGAGCACTGACAGCAGAGCCCTTTTGATAAGCAGTTTTTGAAAGCACTCATAAAATCTCAGGAGCAAAGATGTTTCCATGCTGCCTATTTGCTTCCTACTGACAACAAGCATGTCTAAACTCAATAATATTTTATATACACGTTATCTAATCTTAAAGGTTAACTTCAGTATTATCAACAACCATGTTTCTTGGGAGCATCTCATTTTCCATTTCACTTTCAGGCTGTATCTTTGTGCTTTAGTGAAGTTATAAATCACCTAAAAAGGATTCCTCCCTAGTTTTGACCTATATTCACCTTGTGCTTGAAAGACTCTGCTAATCCTCCAACAGAAGTTAAATTTACATTGATTTTGCAGAGTATTTCGTCTAAGTGCTGGCATTAGGATTCAGCCCACGGTGGATCATAGGCATTTAGAAGATCCTGCATTCTAGAAGAAGTGTGAAAAGTTTCATTTGCCACCAGTGAGGCTATTCTTACAGGGGAAAAAAAACCAAAACAACACAGTTATAGAGAAACATCAACATTACATTTCTCTCAACTCCAGGATACATATTCCAGATACTCAGAACAAGGTCAGATGCAGTCTGTAGCTTCAGTAGGAGTTGCTGTAAGAACTAAGACAGATGTTCAAGAGTGTCTACAGCTACACATAAGGATTTTACACCACCAGCAAGAAAAATACCTTTGAAAGTTCCACAGGGTCTCACTATTGCTCAATTCTGCCCTGTGCCAGTGGCAAGAGAAGCCAAATAAAATAGGTAATTCTCCCCCTCTACTCTGCCCTTGGGAGACCTCACCTGGAGCAATGTGTCCAGTGCTGGAACCCCCAACACAAGAAGGACATGGACCAGTTGGAGAGGGTCCAGAGGAGGCCGCAAAGATGATAAAGGGGCTGGAGCAC
>VXBZ01008623.1:95774-118133 GCA_013399135.1 Heliornis fulica
CTTCTAACCCTAATCATTCTATGATTCTATGATAATTATGTACAATCAAACCAGGCACAGACATATGAACAAACAGTAATTCAAGATAAACCATCTTCCTATCAGTGACCAGTTGGCGCACGTTAGAGCTGTAAGAACGGACCACGCTAGCTAAGAAGTCCCTCTGGGCAAAATTCATGTACACATCACTAGCCTGTGCCACCTGAGATCCAGTGACTATCCAAGATATTTCCATAGCACGGGCAGACATGATAAAGGGAGACTCACACCTTCCTGACACAACAGCTACCACCAAGTGTGCTACTCAACGGTACAAAAATGCCTGTGTTGGCTAACTACAAGCTGTCCTACCCCAAACAGTAGCTGTTCTCCACAGCCAGCTATTTTCATTTCAGACTACACTCAGGTTGTTGTCTTCTGTGACAGTAAGACCTCTCCAGCATGGCTCCATAGAAAGGTGCTGACAAAATCTCCTTATTTCAACATTTTGAGCTGGCCAGACATGAAACATCGCTCCTGGTTACTCCTTATTACCATACCTAGGTAATACATCCTGGAAAAGACAGACCATGGGCTAAGAACTTGAAGCTGCCTTCAACTATTATTAGTGGTTGTACAAAGCACAGTTGCTAAATGACTTGCCAAATTTTCCCCCATTCTCCTTGGAGTGGGGCAATGCAGACCTTCTCCTGTGAGAGTAAGCAAAGTGTTTACAGTGTGTACAAGCAACGTTTTGTGGGCTTTAAGCATCAACAAGAAAGCCAAAAGACCAAGTTCTTGTCTGAGCAGCTTTATGATCCAACAGGTAATACAATCCCAGGGAACCAATGGGAAGCAGTTTAACAGAACTGCAACTAAGAATGTCCTGGAAGCTTTGTGATTTCTTTGTTAGCTTATGTATGGTTTGTTTGGGTTTTTTTTGTTTGTTTTGTTACAATTTATCCTGCCTTTTCACCTTGGCAAAAACATATTTTTACAGATGGGACTAAAAATAGCAATGGAGAATAGAAACAGGACTGAAGAAGGTTAAGTGTTGCCAAGTGAGCCTGTGTGAAATCTTTGCAATCCTGTATCCAAGTTAAATTGATAATGGAATAGCCATTGCTAAGGGCTTTCTATTTTTCTCTTTTCTGTGGGTGACACAGACTTTTGTGAGTGACTATGCTTGATATTTCTGAACTCTTAATTTTCAGGATTGATCAAGCATATAATTAAAAAATTATTTTATTTTGACTGTGATTAAGCTGATATTTTTTTCAGCAACACTAGGTGATTCTGACTGGCAACTCTATTTTGTTTGTAGTTCAAAGACTCTACAGGGACTTTATTTTCAAAATAATTTAATTATTTATTTAGGAGAAAATATTTGAGGTTTTTTTCTCTCATGGATTTTCAGATTGCAGAAAAAGATCGGTTTGAATTTTCTGCAAGTTAAGCATAACTTTGCCAAGACCTGTACACTTTTAATCCTGGTTAGGATTTGCAAAACATTTTATTTTGGAAACACTAGATAAAAAAACAAAAAAAGTTATTTTTGAGACTTCCATTTCTCCCAAGGCCTCTGTAAAAATTATGCAATAAGGTTGTCCAAATAATAATCTGCAAGTGCGAACTGTCTTCCCCAGCACTAATCAGGGTTTAAGGAAAGGAAAGAATGAACCAAATCACTCAGAAGTCTACTCTGCCTTTCAAGGAAGAAGAGTTTAACAGATGTTTTCAATGGTTGAGGATGGCCACCAAATTCCAGGTGCTGATGGCAAGAGAGGTGTCCTAGGAGAGGCAGCAGAGGCACCTTCTTTGGACAGAGGCATGGCAGGGCTTCTTCCTCAGATATAAATGGAACAGAAGCAAAATAAAGACAAGATAAATTCCTACTGGGAGTGACCTTCAAAATGTTACCTACAGAAAGTGCATGTACCAGAAGAGGATTCTGTTAAGTGAAGACACAGAAGAAAATCCATCACTATTCTAGATAACACTACAATTTGTGTGTCTGAGACCGCCCCCTCAACTCACTTCTGTTTTAAACAATCTGGAGTAACCAAAATAAATGTAAAGAAAAAGGGATTATTTTGCAATTTCATCCTCCACCCAAATGTGAAACACTTGCTTAGGAAGGGCTTCTCTTCAAAGCTAAATGAAATCTTCTCTATATTATCCCTTCCATCCGTAGCCATCTCAAACTTTCTTAATTAATTTTACTGCTGGTTTCAAAGAGTTCTCCAAGTTGGCTCAAATCCCTCTAGATCACATATCAGCATTAGCAACAGAAGATATATTACTACTCTCTCTTTTTCTTTTTCCCCCCCCTCATTCTAAGAGGAAGCAAGGAAGGATGATCAGTCACGTTATCACTCTACAGGATGAGGCAACTACTGTATCTGAGGCAGACTCTGCACTCCTCCTGTGTAACTTTTATACACACAACTAACTTGATAGATGCTACATTTAGTTTTTCTTTTTTTTTTTTTTCCTGTAGCTCTGCCTCTTCCCTGCCCACCCTGCACCCCCACTCCCTATTTTTTTTCCTGGCAAATCCTAAAGAAATCAGTCCATTCTGTTATAATCTCATTAAGTCAAGACAGGTCTGAATTATATCATTTTTTTTCTTCTTTCTTTCCAGCTTCACTGCAAAGCTCAAAAAGAAAAAAAAAAATTAACTCAGATTTTCAAAAGCACCAGAAATCTTAAGTAGATACAATGAACTCTGTGTAAGCAAGAACCATGGTCAGGATCCTATCCCAAGGATTTCTCAAAAGGGGTCCAGGATCTTTCCAGAGTAGTCAGGTACAGCTTTACAGCCAAATTCACACACAAGATAGGGTATAATGTCACTCTAGGAAAGTCACTTTCAGTGACTCCTTATACCAAAGCTGAACTTGAGAGAAGTGATTGCAATGGATTCTTTTGCTAAAGTAATTCTTCATTCTTTCAAACTAAAAGATTGAAAGAGAGGGAAGGAGAAAAAAAAAACCCAACCAACAACCAGTACAGATGTCAGACACTCATAAACAGAGATTCTTCTATTCTGGTGTAAATTCTTTGCAGATTGCACCATGCATTTGTCCCATTTGCAAATCCATTAAAAGAGAGAAAGGAAAAAGTACTTTTTTCTTTTCCCCCAGAGTGAAACTTTTTAATTACAAGCAGAGCTTCAGAGTGGCAGTAGTGTGCCATATAATGGAACAGAGATCCAGTATTTGCAGCAATTTCTCAATGCAGCAAAACAGGAAAAATAATATTATTGTAGTGTATGTTGAAGAGAACTACTAAAGTCCCTCTCCATCAAAAATCAGAAGAACCAAGAGCACTATAAAATTAGCAACTGACTTACTTTTAAAGCAACATTTAACTTGTGAAATTTCAAGGGAAAAGCAGCATATCCTCCCTTTTCTTGCTCCCATCAGTTACGCTCAAAAATAAATCTCAAACTTCCACTTCTCCACATTTCTAATGCACCAAGACTGAAAAAAAATTATTTTATATGGAGCATTTAATCTGATGGAAGTGAATAAAAATGCAGTGGATAGGATGGAGAACCCCAAGTAAACTGTTTCCTAAGTAAGGTTTATTTGGACATGAGATTTAAAAATTAAGAGAGTTGCATCAAGACACACTTTGGGGAGTTTGGTGCTGTGTGGCACTTCCTTGCTAGGAATCTCCAGTGCTGGCCAAAATACCTCTCTGATTCATCCTTGCTGCTTTTCCCTAAGTTGGAAAGAGAGTTTCCATAAAGGCCATAAAGGTGGCCTGCAAACCTGGAAGGAGAGACTTTGCCACTCGTACATAGCCCCAAGAGCACAGCTCACAGCAACAGGGGTGCAAGGCAAAAGTCACACAGGTCACATCTGCTGGAACAGAGGAACAACCTGAGCAGTAACACAGGCTCTACCAGCAGGCAATGTACATTTAAAAGCTGAGATCCATCAGGATGACAGGACTGCTATGATGACTCGATTCCCAGGACTCTTTCTTTTGTCCCTCCTGCTCTTTCTCTTGACCCTTTTCTATCCCCCTCCCCATATTCAGGGATCTGTGTTTTACACAGAAACATTTCTTTTCTGTAATTCTCCATTTTTATCTCGTGTCATAGATCCAATTTCCCTCTCCTGGGTTGTCTTTCTAGCCCATCCCATGCAGCTGAAACAAGCAAGATGCTACACAGCTTCACAGAAGTGGCTGAAATCTGTAGGTTTAATTAGAAAAATGCTTTCTCTGAACACAGGAGATTTGTATTAGGACCCTCCAAGCACTACAGTGATGAAACAGAATCTGGTGACCTTCTGCCCAATCTTTTCCAGGAGGCAATTACCTACTATACTCAAGAAAAGAATGTTTGGATCATGTGCCATTCATGTGGAGAACTCACAATATCAAACACTCCAAGTAAAGCCAGCCCCTCCAATGCCTTCACAGTCAGCACTGGGCCATCTTGGGATTTCCCAGCCAGGTTTGCTTTGAGGGCTGGAAGTAAGGAACAAACAAGAAGCTAATTCTAGTCTTACAGAGAGGCCTGAGAAATAGAGAGTAAGTCAGAGAAGCCCTGAGTGAGGTTCCTTAATCGAACGAAACTCAAAATATAAGGACCACAAAGATGGTTTAAAAGCACATTTACCTCATTCCTAACACAAGGGAAGAGGTAAGCAGGCATAAGGGTGGCAGTTGTGACTCTAAGACCAGCAGCTGACGGATGGCTGCCTTCAAGATCTCAGCATTACCTAGTAGAGGCTATCCTATCCTCAGAGGTCTGCCAAGGATAAGGGCTGTGTGAGCTTCAGGCAAAGGCAGCCAGGTTATCACAAGCCACCTCTATCAGCTGCTTGACCTATGCAGCTGACTTTGCCTGAAGCCTTCTTAGCAAGTGCTTCCTGGCTCCCTTCCACCGGTGGAGCTCAGGAGACAGGAACATATGAGAGATGGGAATATCAAACATCTGGGGATGGTAACATCATAACCAGCACAGCTGTCAGCAAAGCGAACATCTGTCTGTTGCCCAGGTCTCCTTTCACAAAGGAAAATGCTCTCCAACAGGCTCATCTGCAGACAACACAAGTATCTACTCTCACTGTGAAAACACCTTGTCCAGGGTTAAGTTTGTCTACATTGTAGACCAAGTAGCCCATGCAAGGTCTGCATTGCCCTGGCCAGACAGTTTGGATACCAAAGCTAACTGGAATATACTGCAGCAGCAAGCATACCTAACTTTTTAATTGCAAATTTTTTTCCTGTAAATGAGCCACAGTAAAACTGAGAAGAAATAGCATCGAGGAGAATACTCCCTATGAATTTTTAGCATGACCAGTACTACACATATGTAGGATAACGGCAATGTAATTCCTTCAGACTATTCTATTTTCAAAAGAACATGGCAGGTGGTTCGGTTCTCAATGTTTAATTGGTTTTCCACCTAGTAATTAAGTTGTCAAGCATCTCTCCCACAGGCAGGCAAAGCCATTGTTTATGGACCATCCAGGCCCTGTGCTCTGAAGCACTGTTGAGGATTCAGCAAGTCCGTTAGACCCAGATAACAGCGTCATGCACGCCCCGTGTGAGGTGAGCCTTGCATCACGCAGAAGAAAATGCTACCACAGCCAAAGGACGTTGGTTCAGACATGCAGAATTCCAGATTTAGGAAATTCAGAGCCCCAGAAGTGATCTTAAGTCTCGTGCCAATCCTGCCTGAGAATGGAACCAGCTTTACAGCACTGCTACACAGCAAGAGCAGTGTCAGGAGGGAGGGAAAAGCTTACCACCCAGCTTTTATCAGGAATCTTTCTGGTCTGGAAATATCCTGTTCTCATGCCTCCCAGGCACTGCTGGCTTCACCCAGCATGAAATCACCACTAACACTGCCTGAGTCTCACAGTAGTTTATTCCACTCCAAGGTGCAATCAATTCCTATTTTGCTCCAATTCACACATTCCTGCTGGTGATGTCTTTAGGCTCTCCCATTCTCATGACATCAACAAGAGGCTGTCTTGCTCTTACTAGCCAACAATGTTTTCAAAGAAAGAACTGTGCCTGGAGAGGGAATTCCTGCCTGAAAACACAAGAAGCCACTTCTCTCTCTGGCTGCTTCAGTACTACTTCTGTCAAATCCTGTTCAGCCTCCCAAGCAAATCCACCTGGGCCTGCTCCACCTCCCGTCCAGCTCAGTACCTATCTCAGGGCATCTCTCAATTCCCTTTCCACTATTGCCAATTACAAAGAAATGAGGTGCTTCCTACCAACAGAGAAAGGTAAAAAACATTTGTGCTCTGGGTTTTTTCCATGCTTGGCCAAATACATCTCTGTTATTGGTTCTAGTGATCCGTATTGCAGGAAGAGCAACGGAGGGAAAAAGTACTCATTTTTTACCAGATTCCTTAGTATAATGACTCCTTCTTCTAATACATTCCCTGTGTTTTTAGAATTTTCCATGTTTTAGGAGAAGGTAAATAAATCCTACAACTCATATGAGTGGTAAATTTTTGACAGTTCTCAGGAATATCAGATTAATGGACAACATTCAATATCATGAAAACACCATGCAAGAAAAGGGAAAAGCCACGCTCCCTGGGAAAATGCATAGAGATTAAGTGTTCCGGCATGAAATGTATTTCACTGCTCTCCTGCTGGCTCTTTGCCTGCCTTCATGTGGGGAGAAAAGGATAAGGTGTGAAGCCAGATCAAGCTTCCTCTTCTGTCTCCAACAGGACAAGCCACAACCAAGGAAAGAGCACTGTAAATAAGCCACGCATACAGATGCTTTTCAAGAAAGCAGGACGGGCAGTCCCAGGGGAAGGTGAGCTCATACTTAAGCTTGGTTGGCCACAAGCCCATTTTCTCCAAAGAAGGTGTTACCAGTGCAGGGATATAGCTGTATTGAATTCATACAGACCTTTCCCTACTTCCTTAAATTCTTCTTCATTAGAGCTATCGCTAAAAGTAACGCAAAAAATATTTATCTCATTTTTTAATAGCTATAAACAATCTGTACCACCATCCACAGATAAACTCAAGAAAATTCAGATGTATTTTTTTATCCTGTTCCTCTTGTGGCTGGCATATCTACTAGGACATTTCCCCCAATGTGAGGCAGTGCTCTGCTAACAGGATGAGAACTTCCCGAGCTTGTCATGTTTGTCCAGTTTTCATTTGTAGCTGTTTAACACTAACCCAGCATTCTTTCCTTAAAACCACAAGTCCATTTCAAAGCCTGCCATATCCCAGAGTTTTCTCAGTTACTGCTAGTCCTTGTAAGACATTCCTTCCTATCCCACCTTTTGGACCATCTCTAGAGACACAAGAAGGTGTCATGGAGGCAAAAACTGCCATGCTCTGAATACCCTGCAGCAGCTCACTGGAGAACTGGTGCTTACTGTGAGCATCCCATTAGACTAGTTAAAGGATCTCCCACTATACAGTAAATGTGTGTCACATCACACAGAATCAGCAAGAGAAAAAAAAAGGTCAAAGACTGTTTGCTTATAAGCACAGACTAGTAGTACAATCATAGAATGGTTTGAGTTGGAAGGAACCTCAAAGATCTCCTAGTTCCAACCCCTCCTGCCATGCACAGGGACACCTCCACTAGAACAGGTTGCCCAAAGCCCCATCCAACCTGGCCTTGAATATTCTGTGATTCTGTGATTTCCAGGGAGAATGCTGCCTCAGCTTCTTTGGGCAGCCTGATCCGGGCCTCACCACTCTCACAGTGAAGAATTGCTTCCTAACATCTAACCTAAATCTGTCCTCTTAAGGCCCTTATTTCTTGTCCTATTCACTCCAGGCTTTTGTTATCAGTCCCTCTTCAGCATTCCTGTAGGTCCCCTTCAGGTACTGGAAGGCTGATATAAGGTCTCCCTGGAATCTTTGCTTCTCCACTCCTGAATTATGTTGAATTATGTCCCAGGAGCAAAACCTTACATGTACCTTTGTCAAGCTTCATAAGGTCCTTGTTAGCCCACTCTCCCAACCTTCCTGCAGGGTGGCTCTCCCTTCTAAAATGTCCACTTCCCCATTCAATTTGATATCACTGGCAAACTTCATCAAGGTACACTTGATCCCATCATCCATATGACTTACGAAGCTATTAAACAGCATTGGGCCCAATATTAATCCCCAGGGGACCCCACCTGTGACAGGTTGCAAGGTTGAAAAGTAGCTATTTACCAGCACCCTCTAGGTGCTGCCTCTCAGCCAGTTCCCCACACTCCACATAGACCATTTGTCTCAACTGCAACACACAACACACTCGTTTCTCTAGGAGGATGCTGTGTGAAACCATATTGAAAAACTTGAAGAAATCCAGGTAGGCAATGTCCACCGTTCGCCCCACTTCCACCAAGCAGGTTACTTTGTTGTGGAAGGCAATCAAGTTTTTGAAGTATGATTTGCCCTCAGTTAATCCATATTAATAAGTAGTAATGTAATAGTACTTTGCACAGGCCCTCTTAATTATTTACCTGCTGCTAGCGAGCTTAAAAGAACAAGGGGCATGGATTCCTGGTGGCCCTTAGATCTAAAAGAGACAGACCCATCACCCAAACCTTATTTTCTGTTTACCCAGAGTGGTTACAAACATCTCCAGCCCATCACTTCCTTCTCAGCCACGCAAAAGGGTATTAGCAAGTTTAAACTTGCAGATGAAATTTGTCCCCTACATGCTGATAGGGGATGACCATGATTCAGTGGCGATACGAACACCAACTAGCTAACCCGCGCCGGACCATGGCTACCACCCAGCCACCACCCCCTTAGGGAAATCACCCTTCTCAGTAACCCCCTCATCCCATGCTGTTCACAGAATGACTAGGTTGGAATAGACCATACAGATCATTGAGTCCAACCATCCCTGTCCTCTCCTAAGCTGTATCCCTAAGCACCTCATCTACCCATCTTTTAAATACATCCAGGGATGGTGACTCAGCCACCTCCCTGGGCAGCCTGTGCCACATGCTAACATCTCATTTCACTATGTGGGCATGCCTTAAACACACCAAAAGAGCAGAAGAGGAGTGTGGATAGCCCTGCAGCAAAGCCTGTTACACGCTGCAAGGAGGCAGAGAGGCTGCGTGGAGCAGTGCTAGCTTCAGCCGCCGCTTGGGAGTCTGCTGTGTGTGCAAACACAGTTCAGAGCTCTTTAAACACCGTGAGCTAATGACTGGTGATTTCATTTAGCTTCCATCTGATAATAAAGAACAACTCAAATGTAACACTTGCAGCTGACGGGACCCTGACTCAACATCACCTCTCTGAACTCTCCAGTGGAGCGCAACTGTTTAGATCTCCTTCCTTTGCATCCTCATATCATTTTAATTAGGCTGAAACAAACAAACAAACAAACAGCCATGTCATCCCAGTATTGCAGTTTCCTTATCCATGTATATATGCAAAAGTTTACTTCAAAAGCTGCGCTGTCACCCAAAGCCAAAGTCAGAGGTTTTACCCTGCTGACCCAGGTTTCACTACATGAGAAATTATGACGGGGAGAAGCGGAAGCAGAGAATGGGAGCGCTGTTAAAGGCATCGCTCAAACACCTACACGGCATCACCACCAGCAAGGCACTCACAGCTCAAGCACAGGAAAAGGTCAAGTACTTTCGGGGTCTAGTTAATTATATTTAAATTGGGTTTTTACAGTATGCAGAAAGGGAGCTGATGGAATCTCTGAATACGGGTCTCATTAAACTTCTGTTATTAAGATTAATTATCCGTTTAGTCATGGTTGGCCACAGAACTCGGGGACAGCCCTTGGGCCCCTTAAAGCATTTCACAGCATCTCTCTATCACCACGGTTACCTCTGCTTGGGGTGACATCTCCATCCGCGCCACTCCGGGCGAAGTTCCCCTCTCTGCCGCCCCCAGAAGCAGGACGCAAACACCTTTCGGGCAGGCCGGGCGGCAGGCGAGGCCAAACCTGCCCTTTCCGCACGCAGCCCCACGCTGCCCCACGAGTGGGAGGGGGGGTAGAGGGGGTTAGCGTGTTCCGNGGGGGTTCGCGTCTCCCCCCCCCCCCCCCCCGCCGACGTCAGGTGGCGCCGGAAAACAGCGCCGAGCTCCCGCTCTGCCGGAGGGACCCCCCCAAGCTCTCGGCAGCGCCGCCTGGCGGCGGGGCGCGGTCACGCACCCGCCCGCTGGGGTAGGTGGGGACACTCAAGGCCCCGCGGGTAAGGCCGTCGGGAGGGCCTAAGCGAGCACACAGACCTAAGTGAGAACACGGACACCCACCCACCCCACCACCCCACACGGACACTGACACCCCCCAAGAGGCACCAGGGCAGAAGCAGCCGCACACACAGCTGCACACACTCAGCAAGCGGCCTCATAGCGTGCAGCACCAAGCACAAACTCACTGGAACAAACATGCTCACCTGTGCGTGCTGAGGTACACACACAGAGCTTCTTCCATTTCAAGGGCATGTTCCAGTTTAAAAAAAGACACCTCCTCCCCACCACCACCCCTTACTTCTTCACAATATGGCAAAACAATCCATTTAGACTAAATTTTCCGTCCAGCCTCTGAGGAATGATTCAAGATTTGTCACTGTAACGGTTGCCGGTTATTTGCCTTTGAGTATCAAAGCAGTAAGTTAGAAACGCAGGTCACAATCCATCCCAGATTAACACCCCGGCAATGGACCTAATTAAATGGGCCCAGGAAATCATGGGTCAGGGGGGATTGCCTGAACAACAACCCTGTTTTTAAAATATTTAGAGATACCACATGGCAATGTCCAAAGACAGCAGTCTGCTCTTCTCACAGCATTCTAGCAATTGGTGATAAAATATGCCGTGGACACAATAAGTTTCTGGGTTTTCCCAGCTCCCAGATACCATTTTTCCGAACAAAGCTATCTCAACTTTATCACAGAAAACCACTCTCGTTTTGATATTTGTAACCTTTTAAGTTTGGTGTTGTTTAATTCAGATAAAAGGAGGAGACATCGAGTCTAAGTGAAAATGGGTTTTAAAGGGATAGAACAAACTCCTTCCCCAGGATCAGGGTTTCAAAGCCAGTGCTGTTAAGGCTTTCTCATTTGACAAGGAGGTGATGGTATTCTTATTTGAGGCCATTTAGATTTTGGAGCCAAAAGCCAAAAATCACAGTCCTGAGCTCCTATTTGACTCAGTCCTGAGTCCTATTTGAGAAATTCCATCCTGTCTCTTTTCATCGCTTTCCTTCCTACACTGAAACATTGAAACTCCCAGTCCTCGTAAAAAAAAAACCAAACCAAAAACCCACCCAATGTAATTTCTGTCAACAGACTGGAGAGAAGAAATATCTCGATAATATTTCATAGGGCTGACACGTCTTTATTCTGGTGTTCTGGCTGTTGAAGACAAATTGTCACACTCCTACACATTTTCAACATATTGATTCTGATTTATTAAACTGGTGATTTTGCAAGCTATTACAGAAGACTCAATTTTATCCAAATTACTGTTCGGCACTGAGGAAATCGGAAAGCAGAGTTTAATAGATTTGACATTATACACTACCCAAAGATTGTGTCCTTAAATAATTTTTAATTAATAATGTTAAATTGTTATTTATTCTGTTGTTGAACCACAAATATGCTTGTTGGCATGCTAGATATGAATATTTCAGGCTACTCTGACTGGGCATGTGTGGTATGCTACATGTTATTTTAGTTTTCCTTCTGGGGGCAAGTGTCAACCTTCAGAGAAAGTATTACTTCTGATAAAAGTTGATATGAATTTCAGATGACATTTTTAAATTTTTTCATTAGTTGGGGGGGGATACTGACTTAAAGCCCCTACTCTCAGTATGACTTTGCCTGCAAGAGTACAAATACTGTGTGAATCCTGCACACTAGAAATCTTTTTTTTTTCCCCTCTTTACTTTCATCTCCCCTCTTCCAGTACATATCTTATGTGTGTTTCACCACTTTAATAAACAAAAGTATTTAGAAAAAGATAGAGTTCAAAATGAAGGAGAGATGAAGGAATTTGTGGGGAGCTGGAAACCGCAGATTCTTATCTCTGCACTCTCTGGATACCCCTGGGTTTTGTGGGGAAGCTGGCACCTTCCCTTGCCTTAGCAGCCCAGGAGTGCCAGTGAGTGTGAGCCCTGCTTGCTCCCCTTGGAGCATTGTGCACTTCACACAGTATCTTGTTTTGCAACCACTACATCACGAAGGAAAAAAATTATTCCCTAAGCATGACTTGGCTCCCCTCCGCTAAACCTTGTCATATCCTGAGCAGGGAACATCCTCTCTGTTTGAAACCCGTTGCCCTACATGAAAAATCAGGCAGGAATGAAAAGTTTATTCTAATCTGATTATACCAAGCTACTCACTGAAATCTGAAGAGTGACATCAGGGGGGAGAAAAACCCAACACAAGTAAAATCCATATCTATTTTGGGAACTTAGCCACCTTCTTTTCCTGTAAGTTTGAAGAAAGCCTGAAATAAAGGATTTCCCAAGGACTGACAGCAAAGAGGGGCAGTCAGTGAGATATTTAGAAAGGATTCATTATAAAAACTGCAAAAAGTACTTTGGTCCTTAGATCTATTAACAACAACCTTATTAACCTCTTGGCTGACTCAGCAAAACAGTGCTAAAACAGTCTCAGGGGAACAACAGCAAACATGTTACCCAGGTTGACAATATTTCTGTTGATGTACCAGCATGTCTCTTCTCCCTCCATCCCCCTCAGCCCTCCAATTAGCCTCTACCTTACTCCTCATTTTATATAATTGCCTCTGCTGCACTAAATACTCAGAAAGCAAGAATGTGTCCTCCAAACACCATAAAAGCTTGAAGCTTCAAGCAATGCCCATTTGAACATGGTGTAAAATCCCACAGCCCATACTTAAGGCAGCAGAGCTATTATTGCTGACCACAAGGAATGTAACAACACCAGGGGGGGAAGACAATGCCTCCCTGGCTTGGTTTTCCACCAGGTGTCAACTTTTATGGGTCCTATTCCCATTTAGCTACTTTATAAAATGCTCACTGTGTTAGAATCAGGCTCACAATCAAAATGACAAAGTCATAGTAGCAGTTGCTGAGATTTTAACACGTGTGTCAACTACAAAAAGTGCTGGACACTAGAAGATATAACAAACATAGGTTTTTCTTCCCTACATGCCCCCTCCCCCTGACATATCCTTACTTGCTCAAGTGCAGCACTGAAAATCCTAGATGGGGAGGAATGGCAATTGCAAGAACCTTGGGGAATTAAAAAAAAACAACTGACTACAAGAGCCAGAGAGCAAGGCAGTTCAGCTGGCTGCTGAAAGAATAAATAGTGCATCAGCAACTGAGATTGCTATGAAGAATTGCTATTCAGCAGCCTCTCAGAGAAGATATGCTGCAACTAGGAGAGGGGGCAGAGAACAGACTGAGAGCTGAAATGCACAAAATCCTTCGACTTCTTGGAATTAATTCTTTTCACGTACATTTTCTCATATTCAATTTTTTCTTTCAGCTTTTTGAATATTTGGGGTGCAAGGCAAGGCAGAGGGTGGTAAAAGAAACAAGACTCTCCTCATCGTTATGCTCTCAGAGCTGAGGCCAGCTCTGGTTTTTCTTGTGAAGAAAGATACTATTGGCAAGGGCACATTAGCTTCTGTCCTACCCTCGGAAAGCTCCTGGTGCTGTGTTCTGGAGGAAGTAAAGAAAAAAGGGAAAAGAAACCACACAATGCATGCAAGCTACTCAAATGCTTTTAGGCTCAGAACCCTCAAAACACCAGACTGAGCCTGATGGAAATCTGGACTTTGCACTTTCAATAGCGTTGGATCTGACACACAAGTAGGGGAGATAAAGAAATTTCCATTTCAATTAATGCTGCTAAACTCCAATTTAAAAAAAGAAAAAAAGCAACACGAAATAAACACACACACACACATCTGCTTTCTTTAGAAAATCTCAATGCTGGGTTACAAAGCTTCTGGCAGAGAGCTGAAAACTTCTTGGGTTTTCAATGAAGCTTGGGACTGTCAAGCCTAATGGTGTTCTAGTCATGTTTGGGACAGAAGTTTAGGTGCTGTGGGAGTGGGACTTCCTGGAAGAACGTTAAGACATCCAAGCAGTTTCTATCACTAGCATTAGAAAGCATTTTTAAGCATTTTGTATTTAAGCACATACAGTGGAAACTGGAGGCTTACGTCCCATTGCTGACTCTAACCCTGAGTTGCCTGCAAGGTTTTCAGATTGATGTACCCACAGTAGAGTGCCAAAGATGTTATGATAGTTTGGCTCCTAGTCAAATTTTATTTCTGACAGGTTAAAGGCAGATGAAGTAAATCACTGTCATGTCTCAAAGAACTTCTTTCTTTTTCTGTTTCCCGTGCCTCTTCTGAAAGTCCATGAATGCTTCTGCCTATATTGCTCTCACAGCCTGAGAGGATGGGTTGTATAAAAAAGTTACAGCCTGTCACAATCTTGAAAATAATTTTCTGGGTATCATTTTCGTCCCCTTGACTACCCAATGTGTTTGTCTCTCATCATTAAATAAGGCAACAAAGGTAGCAACTATGTTCATTAACATTTTAAAAGCTGGTGGAATCCAAGGAGATTGGTTTGCTGTAAGAAATGTTAATTTATTGCATATCCCAGCTGGAGAATAGTTTATCAGGCAGGGTTGGAAACTTTCTCCCTTATAAACACAAAATGCTTCCAAGGCAGAAAACAAAAGCAATGCTGTAGGATGCAGTGGAAAGAGCAAGGAGAATTTAAGCAGATTGATAGCAAGTCAAGATGGAATTTGGAAATTGCACTACACCTCAACAGCAATTCAAACTTAATGGTCCCAAATTTCACTTTACCTCTTCTCTAAAAGATGTTAAATATGAACAAAGTCAGTGGCTACTGCACAATTAAGAAATATGGCACCCCAAGTGATACAGGGGTCAGACTTGAGAGAGGGGAAAACCTAAAATCCCAAGTCCCACTTACAGCATTGTAGTGCCTCCAATCCTTAAGTTTGTTTTTTTTTTCCACATTTGTAAATCAGAGAGAGAAAAACAAGTAGGTGCTACACAGTTAATTAAGCCCCCTTGTGTAAATTCATTTAGCAGTGTTGTGCATACCAAGGCATCTTGTCTCAGGACACAGAGGCCTGTGTGCAAGTTTAAAATCATTAACTATTGTTATCCGCTAACAACCCCCAAACCTGTGGCATTCAAGTTTATTTAAACTGAAAGGGTGACAAACATGAAAGCCAAGCACTCCTCTTCTCAGCCTTTCCTTCATTGTAACACCAGTCAGAAAGCTCTTGGTCTCTCCATAAAATGTTTGGCAAACAAAGGCCCTGTTAATTGACAAGCCATTGATTTTACTGCTTCCTACCACAACTTGTGGGAATCTTTTAGACCCAAATCAATTCTGCACACAAGCGTTCCCATGAGATGCCACACGCATTCCCACTCGAAGCAGCTTACAAGAAGTGCTACAGCCATCTCACATAAAACCTTTGTCTTCACGGGGTACTTCTGAAACCACGTGCAACCCTTTCATCCACTGCTGTCCAGCAGGTTCTTTCTTTATTTTAGGGGTGGTTTTTTTTTTTTTTTTTGCTTGTTTGTTTGCTTACTTTAATCAGAGTCTTTGTTTTCTGCCATCTTACTCCTTTGTTTTCCCACCAAGACAGTTGCTTGCCTTTGCAAGGAATGAGTTATAGCAGAGATGTTTGCAGTCCTCATTGCAACCCAATGCCAATAAAACATAGTCCCCTCATCAGAGGCTGACTGTTAACAGCTCTCTTTATTGTTAAAGCTCTGTGTACTTAATTCTTTTTTGTCAATAGAACAATCAATCTCGGCCTGCTAATTAGGAAAAGTTTAACAAGACAGTGGACAGGCACCTGACAGCATGAGCTCTGTTCCTCTGCTCTCCAGAATGACAGCAACTTACACTCAAGGTAGAAATCTTTGTTACTATCATTTAAAGGCAGTCAACCTGCATTATTTTTTTTTTCTTTATATGCTTTAGGAGTGCAAAATCAATCCTGCTCGGTGCAATCATATCCTTTAAATGGTAAGAGGTCCTGGCCACTTTTATCAGTACTGCAAGAGGTTGTTCATGCAATGCACAGTCAGCAGGTGTTGTAAATCAGCATTTACTTAGGACCTTCAGGAAGTTTTAAGTCTTTTGTTGCGTCCAATATCACTTAATTCATTAATTATCACACTATCATCTTGGATCATCAAACTGGAAAGACTGTCTAAACAAGAGTCTTATGTATACAGAGCTCCTTCCTCCAACTCCTCAGCGTTTCCACCCTCCTTTCTCAGCAGGAAAAATTCCCTGCAGAAATCTGCCAAGTAACACTTTTATATTTCGTGAACACTTTCTTACACACTCTCTTCTTTTGGGGACAGAAATACATGTCCATCTGATGCACAACAGGCACTCATCTTCGACTGCCATCTCAGAAACCACAGCTGGGTAGCACTACCTATGTGAAACAATGGAGAAGAAGGAGGAACAGCTGGAGGCAGACCCATCTGCACAGCCAGAGGAGCATGGACCATGTCAAAGCATCAAAGG
Source organism: Heliornis fulica (assembly GCA_013399135.1). Taxonomy (NCBI): domain Eukaryota; kingdom Metazoa; phylum Chordata; class Aves; order Gruiformes; family Heliornithidae; genus Heliornis; species Heliornis fulica. Next base: position 112,279 of record VXBZ01008623.1, read on the forward strand.
TAGATCTGACCTGAATCCTGAAAGAGCAAAAGGCACTGAGGAAGGGATATGAGAAAGATGATGTGTCTTCTGGGGGGTCCACAATCCTTAGAGTCATCTAGATCTGCAAGAAGCTGCTCAGCACCTCTGCTCCCCTGGAAATGCACCCAAACTTGAAACAGTCTCTCACTGCACAAAAAGAGTCCTTTGATCCTCAACAAAATTAGAAGTATGACAAAGGGTTTCTGCAGTCTGAGCTGGGAACACAGACTAGGTGAGCTAGGAAGCTCTGCAGACAAGAGAGAGGCTAGGATTAAATTCTAATATCCACAGAGGGTGGAAATCAGACCTGTGCACAGGAAGATGCTTTCTAAAGTCTGAGATTTGAAGCACTTATGAATAAGAATCACTTACACTGAATCATTAAACTGAATTACACCCACTTGCATTGCTATTCCAGAGTTTACTTGTATTTCAGAAACCTGTGATTAATTTTACTTTTAACTTTACTTCATGACTTCTGTTAAAATTTTAACATTCTGAAAAACATAGTGTTTTTGGACCTTTTTTTTGCATATTTCAAGTGACATCAAAAGAAGTTTAAAAACAGCCATGCATGTCAATGAGAGAAAAACCACAATAATCCTCACACTGTTCTCTAACCAATATACTTTTTTAAATGCCAAGACATTTTTTTTCAAATTTTTATATTTCCAAAATTAAAGGAATTTAATATTTCAGACATGGCACATGTAGTGTACAATTCCTGTGGAAGTGGGTATGAAGAAAATCAGTCTGAAGCCTGAAGAAAATGAGATACAGGAATGTCTCTATGCCACACTACTTTTATTGGTGAAGTTCAGCAGATACTGAACTCCTTGCTCTTTCACACCTACCTGCATAGCCATCTTTCTTCAGCTACCTGGAAGATTGTGTTTTTATTAGGCTAGTCAGAAACCCAAACTTTCCAGCCTTGCACAAAAAAAACCCCCATAAAACCCAATCTGCAGAAAAACTTATGGGGAGGTTACCAGAGAGACTCAATGAACACCCCTCCACACCCTATTTCTGAATATTTACTGCTCTCTATTTACATCCACTCATAAGGCAACCACTTGGACTTAGGTCACTTTGAGAAAGTGAACACTCCTCCTAGCAAAAGACTGACTCTTTGCTTCTCCAACCCTGACTACAACTCCTTGTCTCTGTTTCTTAGCCCCCGAAGAGGGGACAGACAGTGTCTGCTGGAGTTTGGAGCTGAATCAAAGCAGCTGGAGCACATGGAAATTTGGGAAGATCAGCGTTTTGCACTGCACTGAGGATGGAAATTTGAATTTGGACATAGCTTCTGCTACCAGCCTTCACTGAGGATCCATTTAATTGCATGTTCCCCTGAGTTTTCCAGTAGACTGAAGTACCTCCCCCATAGTCTGTTGTGGTGGGAACATACTTCAGCAGCTCTCAGTATCTGTTAAAGCCAAGCCTTTAAAGCAGTATCAGGATGCTTTATTATCCAGATGACTGCAGGGGCAGCATCCATCTCAGCTATCTTCAACCATCTCAGAGGCCAGGGAGCCGGGTAGGCTCCCCCTGTAGTTAGTGGAAGAAGATAGGCATCTGCTGAGAGTAATCCATCCTACCTCTCTCTCTCCCTCTCTCTCTCTCCCTCTCTCTCTCTCCATTAACTGAAGAGGAGCCCAGATAAGTAGTTCAGACCAGACACATTACTTCTGAATGGCTGCAGCTAGACAAGATGAATCCCACCCTCACTATCCAAAACACTAACACATGTAGTTTCTCATTACTTACCACACTTGCTACGCCTGTTACTCATCGATTTAGAAACAGGTTTTCTTGGTGTGATTTCCTTTTCTTTGTCTGAAACTTTCATTATGCAGTTTTTGCACCCTAGCATTCAAGAACATAAGTGACAAGACATTTCCTGCACAGACCCACAAGTCCACCTGCAGACCAGGAGCTCTGTGTGTTTTGAGTCCCTCTGAGCACGCCTGAGCAGCAATGTGAAAGCCTCCAGTGATGCAAAGGAGATTGAGCACAGGCTGCTTTTATATTCAGCTCTCCAAGGGCCCCAAATCCCTGCGCTCTGCTTCCAGCCATTTCATTTTTACTCACTTTGAATTGTTTTGGAAGAGCAGCTAAGAGGCCAGCATTGCTTTTGTAAAGCAATACTGGTCACATGTGCTTGACCACCCTTCTGGTGGCCATCCCCATGGCATGCCTGCCTGCAGGATAGACAGACAGACAGACAGACAGCGCGACCCTTCCTGCTCCCAGCCCTCGTCCGTCCACCCCAGCAATGCTGTCATCCAGCCTCCAACTGTTTCTTGAGTGGATCCACCCCCCTCCTCCCTGTGGGGGTGTGGTGGGAGACAGGTCCTGGTCTGGGCCGTCTCCATAGTGCTGCTCACTCTCAGCATGGCGGTACCTCGTACCGCTGCATGCTTTGCATGCCGAAACGCGCAGCGCCCATGGTCTGGGTAACTGCGGTATGAGTCAAAAGGGGCTAGTTATGAGTTTGGATACTACCATTTAAAGATAAGCTTCTCCATGGTTACAGCTCTCACACAAGGTCATTTTCCTGCCAAACCTCTCCTCCCTCCCTGGCTCTCTCTCCTTCCCCCTCCACTATTTTTACTTTTTTTTCCCCCTCCAAATGTGCTACATCAAAAGAGAAAATGAAAACATTTAAGGTAATCACAGTCTGACTATTTTAATGCAGGCTGTAGGAAAGGAAACATGTAAGCCAAGAGCTCTCACTGTGCAAGCAGAAACACACTCTCGACCTCATAAAAGTAGTATCTGAGAAATAACACTTGATTAAAGCAGCCAGTCCTTCATTTAAGTAGGTGCTTATAGTAGGAAAAATATCCAAGGTTTCTCTAGAACAGGACGCTGGCCTATCATGGAAAGCAGGAACAGGCCAGACGGATGAATTATGGCGAGACAGCTGGGTTTCGGCCGGGGTGCGAGGAGATCCCTATTATCCCATCCACCTTTCTTCCACAAATGCCTCTCCCCAGAGAAACTGAGTCATTAAACGCCGGCTCATTCGCTCCTGACAGGCAATATGCATTGAGTGAGAGCTGATACATTTTCATTTTCAGCGAGAAATCTTAGTCGCCCCAAGGAGCAGCTTGCTCAGGAGAGCCGTAATGGAATACGGGGCCTTTCAACTCCACCTCAGCGCTGCGAGTGCGGCCTGGCTTGGTAGCAACCCAAAAGTTATTAGCTAATGGGTTGTTTCGGTGACCTGTGTGAAATGAGTTTGGTGGGTTTGGTCCAGTTTTCAGTCAACAGTAACTAGAACCACAATTGGTCTTAAACAGGATCTGTATTAATGTGCTGAGCACGCGGCGGGTAAGGACTGAATTGCCCTCGTGTAGCCATGCCACTGCTCTCCCCACCCATCGGGGCCATGGAACACAAGGGAAGCCTCATAATTGGCCAGTCTGCTCCTCCAAGATGGGGATCCCCAACTCCTAACATCCCTGGTTTGTCCTCATTTGCAAAATCAATGGTAGAAACCCATCGTATCAACCATTCCATGTTCTTTAGGAGCTGAATAGTTCCAAAGACTGGGCCCCACAGACCAGGCCTGCTGATATGTGCTGACTTTTGAGTGCATCTCTTTGCAATGGCAAAATTCCTCATTTTAATACATTTAGTGAGTGCAGGACAACTTTACAGAAAAACAAACTGCAGCCATCCCTTTTACTTTCCTCCTGTTCAGCGCTGCCTGCAGTCCCAGCCAGAGCAAACCCCAGGGCAGTAATGGCCCACAGAGTCCAGAATAAACCACTGTTAGAAAAGCTCACTCCCACACAAAGTACAGAATTCCTCCTGAATTGACAGTGACTTGAGTCCTCACTTTACCACCCCTAAAACACCTTGGCAATAATTTGTGCCACTTCCTCTGCCACACTGTCACAAAAGACTTGCTAAATAGTTACAATCTGAAATCCCAGAAGAAATCTAATTTGGGGTGAGGAGCTACTATTACTCTGTAGGCGCTTGCACAAGTTACAGCACATCACACACAAACTTGTTGCTATCACATCCCATGACTGGATGGGTAACTTTAAATAAGATAAATAATCCCCTGCTTAGATAAGAGATTCACTAGGGACCCATTCCCAAAAGGGAATGGATGTAATGCAGGCAGCAAAGGCTATCATAGCCCTGAGGATGCCCCCATTATTTACTTCAAATTTGAATTACACAGGAATTAGCATGCACCCAAATTCTGAAGGAAACTAGGAGGATAAAAAAGGCATCATCACAGAGAGAGGGAAGGTAGACACATTTCTTTTGCTGTCATTATAATTCAGAATTAGATCTGGACATATTATACAGATGTCATTAACATCCAAAAACTGTCATGTGATCTTTCTCAGAAGGGATCATTAAGCCTTTTGCTTCAGGCTTTAAATGTCTTATTAACAGTAGCTGAGACTGACAGCTGTCAAGGAAAGATCGTCAGGTCTGGCCCTATATTCCTATGTTTATTTATAATTCTCTCCCCAAATATCTCCCACCTCTCGTGCTCTTCTTGGCCCAAAAAAAAGCGGGTACAAAGGAAAGTCCATCACGGAGATATTGGCACACCAGCAAGTGGGCAATATGAAATATCTATATAGTACTTATGAAAGAGGAAAGCACAGCCTGAAAAGACTCAAGCATGTCTCCACAGACTCCTCAACCATTCAGACCTGTCCTCCCCTGAGGAACATGACTAAGGAAAGCCAGAGTGTCAAGCTACTGCTTTACATCTGAAGCTGAAGTGAAAGGGGGACTCACTGAATACAGAGCAAGTAATGTTCCTCAGCCATGGACAGAAGGCATTCAGCAGAGTGGGAGCCCAGGATGTATATCAAAGTGACATGTGTGACAACATATTTTCATTATTACAGGATTAAAACTTGAGAAAGTTTTAATCTAAACTACAACCTAATTCTCCACAGGCACACGGTGATGGTTTAGTGTAAATTAATTTTGTAGATTACCAGAATCTTTCTCCTACAACAGTCCAAGTTCTCTGCAGCAGCTTCATTAAATATGTGTGTGTGTCTATGTATAAATACATATTTATTAATTCTATACTTCTTCCCTCCCTCTTTAATTTTATTTTCACAATGTAGGAGAGCTATTTCTGGTACTGACAAAACTCTTGGCATTTTACTGAATTGTAACATTCCCCTGCTTTGCATTTTCTGCTGATAACCAGCCCATTGACTGAAAGGAAAGCAGTGATTTGAACTTTGTGTTTTACTGGCCTCACAGATCACACCAATGAAGTCAATGTTATCTGCCCCAACTCATACAGCATTATCTTTTAACTTAATGGAAATGAAAGAGAAGCCTGTGCTCATTACCCAAAGGATGCAATTATTACTTCCTCTCTATATTGTTGCTAGTCAAGGATAAAATCCAGGATATGACCTTTTCATTAAGCATCAAGCCAAAATCCACTTGGGAGAGCCTAGGGAGGCTACCCTCATCCTTTCACTCAGCAATTCAGAGCAAAGGCCCTTGCCACACACAGCTCAAAGGAATCCTTGGAAAGATCAGTTTAAGGAAATATCTAATAAATGTTGATCAATAGATGAAACAAAACAAAAAAAAGCTTTCTGTCTCCTCCTGCACGATCCCATAACAAAAAAAAGCACCACTAAAATAACACATCAACCCTCTACCAAATGCTCTGCTGTATCTGCCTACAGTGTAAGGTCACAAAAAAAAGATGATAAACTCACAATACATGTGATATAATGCATTAATGTAGCAAAATCTTCAGCAGAAACCTGAACTCTAAGAGAAGAATGCATAATAGTGTTGAATTCTTTTTTTTTTTTTTT
>VXBZ01008623.1:118156-142322 GCA_013399135.1 Heliornis fulica
GTTTGCTTTGTTATGGCAATAATAATAGCATGCCTTTTGAAGTTCATACAGAGAGATACAATGCCAAAAGGCAAATACTTACAATACAAGAGCACTTGGTACATTTATTTCCTTCAGGCCGAAATTCTTCTCCTTCATTGTAATGTTTCCCTTCAAATATGCAACCTGGAAAATAGCATTTGAGTAAGTGTAGCTCAGGATAGCGTGCTGCCTTCCCACTATAACACACCCCACTATAGGGCAATACAAAAAGCAAATTGCACCATCCTATCTGATACAAATCACTTCAGAAGCCTTTACAAAGCCTTGAAAACTCCCAAACACCTTTTAAAAAAAAATTAAAAAAGGCATCCTTCTATAGCAGATAAATTTGCACCTGTGAAATTAAGGCTAAACTAGGTCTTCCATTAAAAGTGTCTTTGAAACACTTTTCTAAGGTGTTTGATTTTTACTACTCACAATTATTCCCTGAGTTTATATTAGATGTTGCCAGAAATTATAAAAAATTAGAATATAATAAACCCATTCTATCATAACTGGAGCAGTGCTTACCTACAAAACCTCTGTTAAAACCAAATTAGCCTTTAAAGCCATGTTAATCTGCCACTGTGCTTCCCAAAGGCCACCCATTCCCACTCCTCTTTAGAAACTGAGTCTCCTGTTTTTAGGATTACTCTTACATTTCCCCTTCTAACAAAATGCCAGTCATCAGCCAGGCAAATCCAGATGATATAACCTCTGCAAAATAATCTAAATACAAATGTGGATGTTGCCACAGACTGTTGCCTATGCAACACATAGTCTTCATGTTGTCTGCTGAAAAAATATTAAGCATGGTCTTCTTCAGTGGTATAGCACATTGTGAAGCACTGGCTCACATAGAATCATCTTAGGAGCTTGTCAAGTATAACAGAGAAGTTAGAGGCAGCCTCCCAGGTAATGATGCTTATTGTTAGAAAGGCAGTTGTGTATGTGGAACAGCATCTTCCCACAAAATCTCACCTGGACACACAGGACAACACATCCCCATGAATTTGGAAGGGTTTTTGCAAGGAACAACACACTGTACCTCTGACTCCACTATCACTCCTTCCTGAAAAAAAAAAAACAAAAAACAGATCAGACACATTTGTTGTTAAGGTTGTGGTTACTTTAACAAGGAAAACCCCACAATTACTAGCCATACAACTAAAGCACAGCACATGCTGCAGGGTTTCAAAACCTCTTTTCTTTCTATACCTTCTGCCTGGTATCAGGATTCAGTTTAATCCACAGTCAAAAGATCCACTTGAGTCTCCCTGACTCTAGGACACAGGATTTGCCTTAAAACGCATCAGGTAAGAAACCAAGCACCTTCTTAGGAGAAGGAATTTTGCTTTATCAGGAATCCTTAACCTCTGTAATCTGCCATGCAGCTCTGGTGAAAACAGGCCAGATGCAAAAGCATTCTCATCTCTCTCCCCTTGGAGGGAAAAAAAAAAAGACTTAGAAAACAGATAAAAACATCTTGTTTTGCAGAGGGGAGACACTTATCTTTGATGCCTTGCCTGATAAGTATTAGTAAATTAACATTTCCTGTACTTCTTGTTAGAGAAGTCAAGAGTCTTCCTGAACAAACCTGGGTGTGAGGATCTGTGCACAAAAGGCTGTGACTACTTTTCCCATTTGCAGATTTGCATCTGGAGGCCAGGGAAACACTGTTTTTTAAAATGTGTGGGTCTAGGGTAAACAGGATCACACAGTTTTGCATTTAGACACTGAAACCATCATTAAAGTATTGTTCATTTCACAGAACTAGTAGTGGTCAGAGTATCTAAATTCAGCCTGTATCTTTTTTTCATTGTCCAAGGATACACAATACTGTTGCTCCAACTTCATTCTTCTCAGTGCACTTGCCTTTAGAAACATGGGTGTTTGTTTTTTTTAAAGCAGAAGTATCACAGAAAAAGAGGGGAAAAAAAAACCCAACCTTAAACCATTTTCCCTAATTGTAGAAGCTCTTCATACTCTTTCATCTCTCCTCTTTCCAACAGTTGTGATTCATGGTGGCTGGCTGATCGTTATTATTAAAACCAGATCAAATTATCAGCAAGAGTGGCAGTTATATTCACAGGGAGAAACTGAGATTACCTACATAATTACTTGTTTTGTGTTTGAAAATGGACAGCATTGCAAATGTTATGGTTGCAGATAGGCAAGCTACCAAAAATACCACTGTGTTAACAGTGCAGAGCTCAGGAAAAGAAGATGTTGTGGATTTCTCTTAAAGAACATCCCAGCTAAAACCCATGGACACATACAAACAAAAGCATCCAATTACTAAAATAATAATTTGTATCTCAGAACGAGCTCAGTGTGCTGAAAAATGAGGACACATTTCAAGGTCAGGCCAGCAGGAAACGGCACGGCTGTGTACCTCTCCTTCAGCAAGTCATATAAAACCCATCCTTCTGAATGTTTGGTTATAGCTGGCCACATCTGGGTGGATTTAAACTACTTTAAATGCAAATTCCCTATTGTGCTTTGGGTATAAAATATTTCAGGTTGTTTGGATTGGATAAAAAACGGTTCAGAATTTCATGGGAAAATCTCACGACTCGATTACCACGACGCCGATGACATTCTTACCTGGCACTGGTATGTAACACAGGGGTTGCTAGGGAGGTGCCATTTCATAGAGCTGTTGTATGTATTTCCTCCAAAGGTGCAATCTAGAGGAAGAGACAGAAGCACATCAGTTAGGCTGAAAGCAATCATCATGAGGGAGGCTGCTGAAGAGGGTCACAGAGCAGCATCCTAAACGTAACCCATCCTCTCCCCTTTGGGTTAACAGAAGAGGTAGAGCTGAGACCTGGGACTGACATGAGGGCTTTGTGCCCTGGGAGGGCTGGAAGTAACCCCCTGCCTCAGATGGCTGGTCCTGTTGCATGACTGACCAAGATCCTTATAAACTATGACAATTCCAGACAAAACAGTGACAATTTACCTAAAGATGGATGTCGGTGGCTATTCTGCTGTCCATTCGTGAGCTACTCAGCCACCCACCCATGCACTGGAGGGGTGAGAAGGAGGAGAGGGGGTAAGAGAAGAGCTGGAAATGTTCATCATCCAGCCTGGCCCTGCTATCCTGATCCATTAACCAACACCCCCAGGAGAGCACTTCAGCCTGCACAGCTCAGCAGGGATGCACTGACATCGGCGGAGCTACCCCTTCTTTTGACCTCTTCTTTGCTTTCATGACAGGAGGGATCAGCATCCACATATGCTAAAAGCCATTAGGCTTTTTTATGTGGTTGGTGAATCTCTGAGTGGGGACATTTTGGAATCCCACAGGGTTTGGTTTTATACCTCTCTTTGTGTGTTGTATGACAACTTTGTTAACAGAAAATAAGTTGGTTTGCCCGTGTGAACAATCACAAGCAATTTTTTTTTTGTGTAAAATTAAGTTTTATTGAGCTGTTGGAGGAAAAAAATCCAACCCTTAATTTTCACATTTTTTTTATTTCATGTTCCTACTAGTTTCTTTCCCATTCTTTTTCACTGTTCTCTGGTATTTCAAAAGGGAGAACACAAAGAAAAAAATAAATTAACTCACTAGAAAAACAAAACTTGAAATATCAAGTGGAAATAAAATATTGATTTTTAAAGAGTTGGTTTATTAATGCAAAACTGTTTCAATTTAAAATTAATTATTGGGAGAGACAAAGTGTTTCTGAAAAAAAAATAATTAAAAGCAACACATACCCCATTTTCTGCAGGAAAAATTACTATTTTCCATTTACTGCTCTGAGGGTTTTATTCCCTAGTCTATTTTATTCAAAATAGGCTTGATCAAAGAGCCCATGAAACCAACAGGAGTGCTGCCAGGGACTTTGAAACACAGACATATACAGAGAGTCACCAAGCAGAAAACTACAATCAGTCAAACGATGCCCTGGGCACCACTCTCTTTCCACACCCTACCTCCACAGATACTGTAGATCCTTGTCTGCTGTGCAGGGTGCACTGTCCTGAACTGCTTTGGGCTACATTTTATGCCCTTCTGAAAATAAAGCTAAGTTATCAGCCCTACACCAGTAAATCCCCGAGCCCACTGTGTAAGAGAACTTGAGGATCACAGCTCCAAACTCCTGAGTACAGAAAAATAATTTTGTACTCAACCCAAACTTAAAGAAATCCTGATATGTGTGTGTATATATACACATATATACACACATATATATATACACATATACAGAGATCATTTACAAAGGTGTTAACTGCCTCCAGTTAAGATCTTCAACAACAGAAGACTTGTACTTCAGGATTTCCAGTACTCAGACATTTTTCCAGGCTATGTACAGAGACACACAGGAGAAATCTGCAGACACTGTGGCCATTCCACTTACCTAAGCTGAAACAGGTATGTTTTTAAAAGACTTGATCAGCAGTCTAAGAGCTGGCTGTGATAATTTAATCTTTGACAAATATTGAAAGGTACAAAGTATACATTTGAATCTCATATTTTAAGTAGAAAAGACCCAGTGAGGCAATTTTAAATAATAAATAAGTGTTCAGATTTTCAGCATATTAATAAAGTTCTGTATGACCTCTCATACATGCAGGCAAACATCTCAAAAAGAGGAATGTGAAACTCTATATACCTCTTTGAAGTCCCATCCTGAAAAACATCAAGCTAATCTTGTAGCACAGTCTCACTTACTGCCCAGTGCAAACCCCGATGAATAGCAGAGCCTGTCCGATAACTTTTGGTATCCTCAGGATGCAGAAGTCCAAGCCATACTGGCATACTGGTCCCAGTCCAAGACAGACTTTACACTTGTGCTGGGCAGTCAAGAGGGAATGAGCTGTGTTGTTAACTATTCGTATGCGTGTTTTACCAGACGGGTCTGGTGTCTTCAGCACTGTGCAGAATCAAGGGCTAGGCTGGAATCTAACAACTGCAAAATACCAAGCATATTTGCTCACTAATTATGCTCTTTAATTATTGTTTTTTTATAAGAAGGCTAATGACCCTGGGCTAATCTACATGTACAGATGTGCATATTAAACTGAAGTTTTCAGTTTAAGGATTAATCTAGTTAAAAAAGCATGAAAGCGCTGTGTCCTTGCAGTCAACTCTGCTCTCACTTGGGAGTGCATATCCACGCTATGCTGCACAACCCTCTGCCCTGCAGTGCCAGCCACTGTCCCTGTGGGAAGTGGGAAGGGGTGAGCCAAGCTCTACCTGCCCACGAGCCACTTCTGTCACCGACAACGTGGTGCTGGCAGCACTGGAGGACGGCACACCAGAAGTAACCACAGCAGGGAGTAAAAGGGGAATTTAGAAATTGTGGCCATGGTGGGAAAGTCTGCAGAAGCATTGGAGACACCAAGACTGCTCTTAAGCTTTGGCACAGGCCAGCAGGTTGAGTAAGGAGTCAGAGAAGGAAGCATTGTGCAAACACCAACTTGAGGCATGATGGGAGCTGGATCTCAGCAGATGCTCAGGTGAGGAGAACAGCATAAAGGAAGGGGAGAGAGTAACATAAGCAGGCTTGTCAAGAGCTGGGGGAAGGCTGAATATCAGGCAAACTGAATGAGTTTCCAAAGTGCTTCCAAGAAAGGAAGCCCTTTGTAATCTCCAGGTGAGATTTTTAACCTGTCTCTGACAAGAGGTGTGCCCTGACACTCTGCCCTTTGGATGTCTGAGAGCTACACCCACTGCTCACTCTTCAAAAGGAAAAAAAGAACAAAGTCCACATACCAGGTATTTTTTTCTGAACCTCACTTTCAATGTACAAATCTCTCAGCTAACACCTGCAAACATATACCTGGACTTTCCTAGCCCACCTACTCATAGCATGGAAGTTTGTGAGCCTCACTTAAATTCAGCTGAGTGAAACCCACATCCCTCCATGTGGCAACTCAGCTGAGCTGTTCTAGCTCACCCATAAAGGTCCACCACATTCAGCTTGAAAAGTTCCAGTTGCTGAATCTCTCGTGTCCAACAGTGTCAGCAAAGAGCCTGATGTCAATTTCAACAACAGAGTATGGTGAACATGTTTCAAGTTCCTAAAAGCTGCCTTAATTCCCTTTGGAAATATTATATTAACTTACTGTCTCCATCCACTGTTTGAAAGGGACAGCAGGAGAGAAGAATAAATCAAGGAAGATCAGAGCTTGGCACAATCACTTAAATGCCATCCACTTAACTTCTTGCTGAATAAGTACTTAAAACAAAACCTTAAAAGAAGAGGTTACAGAGGTTTTTTTCAAGAAGGGAACCCAACAAGGCTGAGAACATTCTACAGAGTACATGAGAAACAACATATATATTAACAGGTAAATTTGATCCCATACACCCATAAGGAAAATGTTTATGATTCTACATACAGAAGGGAGTTAAATATCAGTGGTCTATATCCATTTGAATGGAGGTAAGGTGATTCATCTCAGTCAAGAAGTGTGTCCTAATTTTTTAGTCTTTTCTGATTTTTTCTTTAGGGGTAGCTAGTGTTTTATTAATGTAAAATATTAACTTCTAGTTGCTTATAGGTTTTGTTCCTATTACCTACATCAACTCAAGTAGTTCAGGTTAAGTCCTGGGTAAACATACAAGCTAAAAGTTGCTTATCTGAATCAAACCAAACTACTAAACACTTTGAAGTTGGTCAACTGCTGTATATGCAGTGAAAACCGCTAATTACCTTCTATTCACCTCATAAAGGCAAAACGATCCTCTAAACGTGAGCAATTCCTGAACAAAAAATGATGAGAAATAGTTAAATTGCTTCCAATTAGCTCCTTTATTTCAATCTTGTGCATACCTTACTCGAGCACCTTAGTTTCCAAACATAACAAACCAACCTTCAGCTGATCTAATTTGAAAGAGAGCATTTTAATTTCAAAACAAGCATCCTCATACAGAATTGGACTTGAACAAAAAAGAGGAAAATAGGAAAATTGTGGCTGATTTTCTTATTGGCACATGGAGAAGTTGACAATCAGGAAGCCATCTGTTTTTCTGAATCTAGCAATACTGTTAAATGACCTTTTTTTTTCTCTTATTTGCCCAGATGCTCCAGCTCAGACCAATATCATGAAGATAGGGAAATTGACTGTAAGAGACAGTTTAGTAGTGCTAAAGCTGAATCAGTGTCTCTAGGACTTCATTAAAAACAAGCCTTTATTACTCAATTTGACATTGCCTAATAAGATTCCAGAAAAGATTTTTGCTTCTTTCAAGCTAATGAGAGTTTTATGGACAAGACATTTCCTTATTCTCCCAAGAGAAAGTGATAGATTGGTGCACAATAGGCTGGCTCCCCGTCCCTTCAGCATCTTTCTTTTTCTTGCTTTCCCTCCACTTTCTATTTTAAAAAAGTAACCTCTCTATTGGCATGGAAAATAAACATTAGGAAAAAGAAAACAGTCAGAAGACATGTTTTATTTAGTGTTTGATAAATTAATCCTCAGGGAGGTATCTAGGCATGCTAACACTAAATACCAGTTCTAGCCAAAAAAGGAAAGGAAAAAAAAAAACCAAAAAAACAACCAACAAGCAACTAACAAAAAAACCCCAATAGTTTGCACATTCTGCAGTATCTCCCTGGCATGAAATCTGCTGGCCAAAGTCAGAGAACTGTGAATCACACATACACCTATTATAAAATATATTTTAACAGGTCTTAATGATGGTAAAGCCATTGACAGCTACTAGAAAATTAAGCTTCCTGCTGGGTAACCCTGGTCTTCATTTGTCATCACACAAGCATGAAAATATACACAAAATCTCCCATGCTTATTAAGTCTAACTCTAAACAGCGAGAATCCAACTCTTTCCTCTGTAACTGAGTATAATCAAACCTGTCTGCAGCTGAGCCATCACAACTACAATACCCAAGGGGTGCAAGGCTCAGGGGCTCTACAAAGGGTGTACCAGAAGTCAGAGTGAAGTGGCCATGGGGTGAGCTGTGCAAGGGTCTGTACAGTTAACAGGCATATGAGCAAAGCAGCTCATATGTTATAAGGAGCGACTGAAGGAACTGGGGTTGTTTAGTCTGGAGAAGAGGAGGTTGAGGGGAGACCTAATTGCTCTCTACAACTACCTGAAAGGAGGTTGGGGAAAGGCAGAGGCTGACCTTCTTTCCTTAGTGAGAAGTTTCAAAACAAGAGGAAATGGCACCAAGTTATGCCAAGGGAGGTTTAGATTGGATATTAGGAAAAACTTCATCACAGAGAGGGTTGTCAGGCATTGGAACAGGCTGCCCAGGGAGGTGGTGGAGTCTCCATCCCTGGAGGTATTTAAAAGACCATTAGATATGGTGCTGAGGGACATGATTTAGTAGTGGATAGCAAGTTAGGGTGATGGTTGGGCTTGATGATCCGAAGGGTCCTTTGCAACCAAGGCAGTTCTATGATTTTGTGATTCTATATTTGTTGAGCAAATAGCAGCAGAAACAAAGACACCAATGCCTCTCTAGCGCTGTTTTTTTTCCACTGCATCCCACTGGGTAGATTTTTTGCCTTTCCAAATGTCTAGTGATTGCAAATGCATAAATATAGATGGGAAAGTTGCTTTGCAGGGTCCATAAGAACCTCACAATCCAAAATTTCATGGAGTTATGGTTCTGTTGAATCTTAACCTGATACTTAATGTGCTTGTCAAGCTTGGTAGCTGGAGAACTGTGACCTCTCAATAGGTACAAGGGGCATCATGAATGATGTTGCTTGGTGACACAATTTCTTGCCATTTATACCAAATTTCCTCAACACATGATCAGTACAACTTACAGCATCAAAGTTAAACAGTAAAAGAAACTCTTATGTCAGCACTAAGCGTTCTGAGATGTTTATCATGTTGTTCTAGAGAAACATTACATGTGAATGCCATGTGAAGCCTTCATCTTGGTCTTGTTTCCCGTTAGTTTGCTGTCCTGGCACAATATTCACACACAAGGTACAAGTGCATCCATGTATCACCACGGAGGTCTCATGCTATTTTCTAATTACAAGCATCCTGAACACAACAGTACACACCAGATATTCAAAGATATATGTACAAAGAACTTTTTAAGAAGAGTTATCTTAAAGGAGAGAGAGAGAGAGAGAGAGAGAGATCTTTTCTTAAGCATCACCAGAAGCAGTAAGACCTGGAACCTGGCTGATACTGTCTTTGGGAGCTATGTCACTGCTTCAAAATCCCAGACTTTACTTGAAACACAAAGCTAGAAACTGAATGGATGTTAAGACAAACCTGTATCTCCAGCCTCAAGAAACAGGGCTCCTGGTTCAGAGCAGGAGCACATTACCAAGAGACTGAGAGAAAGGCTAAGAGAAAAGTTAAGACTTGATTATGTCCCCAAGCCATCTCTTTCCATAACCAGGCTCTGACAGATGCCAGGACTAGATTATTCAGATGAAGATGAAAAAGATTTTAGTAGGAAAATATATAATTATCTTCCCAGCCCATCCCCTTCCATACATGTATTAGGTTGCACCTTTGTTGCTGAAAGCTTCCCTAAGAGCATGTAAGGATGGGCTGCAAGTTGTAGTACCCCACCAGGGCCTCACACAAAGCCCCCCTGCCCTGTCAGTCTTACAGAAGGGCACCAAGCTGGTATCAGGTATCTCATACTAGGGGTGTCCACAGGTAAACACAGTGCCAGATTTATGTGATTTATTTTTATATGATTTATATGATTTATTTTTATCCTGAAGAGTGTTAGTTGAGTAGCCAGGACAATGATAAACTCATAACCTCCCTCTAATTTCCTTCACAAGCCAGGCCTAATACTTGAAATTGGCTGCAATCCTCAACCATAATATTTGATACCCTTTCCAAGAAATGCACAATTAACCACGATAGCCTCGGATAGTCAGTATTCAGGGGAACTACTGCTGCTGTTGCCTGGGCTATGATTCCATTCTCTGGTAGATTCCAGATCAATGGAGTACAGCACATGAACCTCTATAATATTTCATTAATTTAAAAAATAAAATTAAAGAAAGACCACACAAGAAAATCAAACAAAAAAAGCACACACTAAATCTCAAAAGTTAATGAGGACAGAAAAAGTAAAATTTGACATAAGAAGGGAAAGAAATTTCAGAACAAAGCTGTTGTAAAAAATGCCCACGATTTTGTCCTTGCACATCCACAGAAGAGTAAGATTCCTAGGACAAGGGAGTAGAATATGGTGCACAGTTATAGAAATGCAAACTTTATGCAGCCCTGAGCTGGTAATTCCACTTCTTCAGTGAGCAAATAATATATTATTAGAGGTGTAGAGAGCTCTGTATCCAAATGACAGGTTTCCATCCAACTAAATAAGAAAATGCTGCCAAATCTATACTTCTGTAATCTCAGTGATCTCATATGTTTTCATTAAAAGAATTATATAAAATGAGAGATGAAAAGTGGCCTATTTATCCTATGCTAAAGCAATAAGTGGGCTTAATTTTTTTTAATATTTTCAAAATGAATACTATGCTAGAAGTGTACAGCATATTTTATAAACTCCATTAAGTATTTGTCAAAAGAATAATCTCACTGGAAGTTTTCACTATTACCCATAGCTGTTTGCATTCTCCTTGCAGCAGGGAGTCATAATCATGGGCCCATATTTCTCTGTTCCAGACTTTGCACAAACACAGCAGAAGAGAGCCCTTGCCCACCAACTTTACCACGCAAGCCTGAAGTCAAGAATAGTGTTAAAACAGTCTGGAGGATTAAAATCTTAGGTAAAGCCAAATCTTTTAATATGTTAGGGATAACATGTTGTTTCCACCACAGTGAATTTTCAGCACATGTTGCTGTCTCTTTTTTGTTTATTCATAAAAATGAAAAAAAAATAATTTAAAAAGTGGTAAAAATAATCTAAGTAACACACAAATACCCAAAGGGAAGCAGAGGAGTTATGCTCAGCACAATTTTTTCCACTTGCAGGAAAAATTTCTCTACCAAAACCTCAGTTTCTCCTGGATGCAAAGCTTTAGCCACGGGTGTTGGGCTGGATGTGCCGCTGCAGGCACACAGGACTACTTCTTTGCTATCAGAGGCTGGGCCTGTGTACCCAGTTCTCATGCACTCCTACAACAGAGTAAAATATCCTGGCAGCAGTGTCACAAATGACTCATGAGTGGTGGTTTCCTTCCTACATGAGCCAATTCAGGAACTGTACCCTTTGGTCTCGATGTTATCCTCCTGGTGTTGTACTCAAATGACAGCAGCCATTCATTCATTCATCTCTTCACAAGGTAGAAAGACGTAGAGCTATCAAAGAGAGCTGGCAAGAGCCCTTGAGGCCTGATTAAGCTTTTCTAGGCTTTGGGAATGAAGCCAAGAAAAGAGCCATCAGGTTCTGATGTCTTTTCTTGGTAACATTTTGTTCATGTTTAGATGAAATGCAGCCAGAAAAAAAAAAAAGAAAGAAAAGAAAAAGAAAAATCCCTGTTTCCCTTTTCCTGCTCACATTCCCTATGGGCACTCTGGCAGCTTGACAAAATAGTAACTGAGAACAAGTGCTGCAGGGCCAAGTCCCGTCTGCAGCTGAGCTTGACACAGGGAGTGCCAGGGAGCTGCTGGGACACCAAAGGGAGTAGCTGAAGAGCTATGCAGCCAGGCTGGCATTTGCACCCTTGATTCCCTGAACACTCCCCATGGGACACTCATTTTGGATTTTGCACAGAGCTGAAGCTTCAAGAGCATTCAGAGTGGTGGGGGAGCAAGCAGCGTTCCCTGGGGTAGACGTGACAACCACTCGGTGACAAGGTGTGGTGTTGGGACTGCTGTAGTCAGACGGGTGCCCTCCAGAGAGAGCAGAAAAAACTATTTGGAAATTTTGCATTTAATGTGAAAATCAAGCCAATAAGAACCTCTTTAAAAAAAAAAATCAAAATCTGAAATCTAAAGCTGGTTTTGCATCTTAAGTGCATAGGAACTGTCACCTTAAATCAGAACAAACATCCTTCTAGTCAAGTATCTTCTAATAGCAGCCAATAACAGGCACCTAGGGAAAGGTAAAACAAAATACAGGGCAAGCTCCATAACCCTCCTTTAGCAGCAAGAGGAGCTAGAATAAGCAGCCTACCTGGTATTCCCTCGGTGGACACACCGTGGAATAACACAGAGGGATAACAGAGCATTTGTTTTGTACTCTACCCCTTTCCTAATTAGCCCAACGTTTGGTTTTCCCTTCAGAGAGCTTACTGGGAGTTGAGCTGAGCCTGCCACAGAGGTATCTTTTATAACACTGAGAAACAGTTGATAATTGGTATTTGTCAACTCACAGCCCAACAGCATATTTGTAAAGTTAAGACTTTTGTCATGTGTACATCCAATTATTCCCATCCACGTCAGCTTCCTTTACCATCTCATCATTAGTTGTTCAGTGTTCTAAGAAACTCCTGTAACTCCTCACAAACATTCCTCTTCCTTTACTACACTCAAGAGATCAGGTTGTCACCAGCCCCCTTCAGCCTCTTCACCCATTTTCTAGATCATTTCTGAGCATGTTGACATACTGACATCTCTGGTAGGATCTGCCAGTAACCTTGCTCCATTAGAGAAAACCCCATTCCTTGTCACCTGTTACCTATTTGCTGATGAGAAGAGTTTCACTACACATTCAGGGCTGATCAGTTTCTTTAGTAGTTTTCAAATAGAAACCTTGTTGAATGCCTATTAGTTGGGTCTCTCTGTCCATATATTTATTGATACTTTCAAAGTTCTCTAACATAAATGTAAGACATAACTCTTTCCCCTTATATAGCAATTATCCATGTGCCTCCTAATTCTATTTGTGCACAGTTTCTATTAATTGTCCCATTAGAGATGTCAGACATACCAACCTGCAGAAGCCAAGCTCAAGCCTACTAATAATGTCCTGTAGGTACTCAGCCAACTCAGGATAAACACAAAAATCTCACAAGCAGTCTGAGTTAAAATAATATATTAACAATTGTAGCCTTAACTTTGAAACATTAATTTTCTTTTGGTGTAGAATGATTTTATATGCATGCATACACATATGTATTTATATAAAATTTTCAGACTATTGACCAACTGCACAACCCATTATGGAAACAAAACATCAACTTCTAACCTAATCAAACCAAGACTGCTTTCTTTTGTTATAAAGCTGGCACTAAAAAAAAAATAAATTTGAAAGAGAAATAAATTATATTTAAATTATGTAAAACCTGTAACTGCAAATTCCTACCGTTTCAGCAGTGCTTTAATTTTTTCCCCCATTCATTTCCTTTTCCTTTAGATGTCAGATTTCTAAACAAATTGGGGGCCTGCCAAACCTTTCCCAAAGTTGCAGAACAGAAGCAAACCATGAGCACAGTAGCTACCACACCTCTGCAACCATCCAGGAAAAAGCACACATCCATCGCATGTCTCTTCCAGATGAATTTCAGCGTAATCTTTTTTCCTACATGTGTATTTCCTCTGGGAAGGCAATAAATGCTTGCATTTCCCAACAATTTATCCTACTCTATCTGCCTCTCAAAACCCACTTTATCACCACTGGGGAATTAAACAACAGAGAAAAATAAAGCTGTCTGAATCCAGCATTCTCCACCTTGATTGCAACAGCAGTCTCTCAGCAAAATTAGTGTTTCAGAGGATACTACTACAGTGATATAAAAAAAAAGAGACCAGTTTTCAACATCTACTTGAACATTTTTCATTTAGATAAGCATGGTAATTACATGCCATGCAGGCTTATGAAAAGTTAATAAATTAATTGTGTATTTGATAATTGCCTCGTTCTAAAAAGCTTGGAGGCTACAATATTGGTCTGTAATATAACGTGTAATGCCCATATTGCTGCCCATTTCAGCTTTAATAAAGATATGCATGAAATATTTATCAAAACAAATAGAATTTAATTGCTTGTATCTAGTATGAGGAGAATTAAAGAGAGTCATGGATAAATACTCTGCTCTTATTACTCAGAAGCTTTATTCCTATTCTGTCCAACTACACAAAAAAATTTGAGGAGTTCCAATTGACCGGTCCATCTACTAGAATGTAGGCCAAAATTTCCTCCCAGAAAGTTAGGACAGGAGATAGCTCTGAAAGGATTAACAACACCAATGAGGTACAATAAGGATGTATTTCTAAAGGACTGTAGCTGTCCAAGAACTAATAACTGCAGGATGAATATGTGAATTCACACATCTCCACCGGCTTCATAAACATATCGATTGTCATTATGGTTATTGCCCTTCACTAGCCTCTGGTGACAGTCAAGTCCCAGCTGAAAAGGTCCCAACTTTATCCTGTCTCTGGCACCATAAATGTGAACTGGTAACATTCTAAAAAGACAGAACCAACTGGAAGGGAACCGCACCTTTGCAACGCTCACAGCAAGCTCCTCTCTGCTTAATGACGAGAGCACAGTCCTTGGAGAGCACTGGACACTTCTCCCTTCTGCATGTCACTTCCTTATTCTGGAAAAAAAAAATAAAAACAGACAAAAGTATTGCAAGCAACCCAAATCCATGGCTACTGTTTCTTGCAAATCAGAAAATATAACGCGAGGCAAACAATCGGCTCTTTCGCTTCAGGAGAGGTCCTTGTGCTTCAAAACATCTTTCTCCCCTGGAAGGAATGCAGTAGTAAACAGCCTCTGAATCATCCAGGAGCCCAAGTAAGTGGTGTTTAAAGTCCACTTAGACAGTAATTCATGACTGCTACCCATCGTAATAAGGAAAACATGCCCCACTTAAATGAACAGCTAGGTACACGATGTGCTTGTTGAAATATCCTGAGGTTCTGCCCCGTGAACCACACCACTCAAGAATCATTTCTCAAGGTGGCAAAGGACAGAGGGCTGATGAAGAGGCAGAAACCTCGGAGAAAACAATGCTCTCTGTCACTGCTGAAAGGAATTTTTAGCTAGCAGTACTACCTAGCTACTCACAGGTCCTTCAAAAGAGGCTGCTATTTTCTATACTAGAGACTACCATAATTCATCTTTCTCCCCAAAAATCTGAGAATTGATGAACCACCTAAAGCAGGCAGAATCGTGGTACATTACAGCATCATCTTTATATGGCAAAAAGCCAGTGCTGGCCAAGACCAAAGAGCACATTGACCACATTAAGGAATGTCAATAGAGGATGTGTAACGGTGGGAAGAAGAAACAGTCCATTTACAGCCTGCCTTCCCCCTGTGGTGTCGACCCTTCTGGTTATCCCTGCCTTTAAATAAGGGCAGAAGATAAATACTTTGGGTGTTTCCTTCAGTAAAATTTTGCTATTTGAAATTCCTGACTGAAAGTAGCCCTCTGAAGTCCCCTCCACCTATATAATTAGTAGCTCAGTTCATTAAGTGACACAGCCATCTACTAGATTCAAGCACCCACCTCATCCAGTCTTACAACTTAATTAGAGACCAAAAAAAAAAAAATCAAAGGGATAGAAAAAATGTAAATCATAAAACTAAAAGAAAAGAAGCTGTCCTTTCCAGTATTTTTCTTTTGCTCCCCATGGCCTTATTCAAGGTGCCTGTGAAGGGTAACACGCAGCTTTTATTACACTCCATCTCCTTGTCTAAAATCAGAGGTTTATTTTCTTCAAAGTCACTGCCTGATCTGCTGTGAGCTATAAAGGCACTTCAATCTTATCAGTGTAAATGAGGACTCACGCTCCCCAAGCCAGTGTGAAATCAGCAAATGAGAATCAGGCCCTAAAGCGCAGCTGCAGTGACACAAACAACTACTGTAAGAAGCCAGGTCACTGCTAGTCAGTGCTACGTGCTGGCTGCTCGGCAGAGCAACCATAAATACAATTTAACTGGCGAGTTAAGTTGTATTTATGGCAGGTCTGTAGCTCTGGACTGGCACAGAGCAGATACAGCACAACTGGCTCAACAACTTTTCAGCTCGCGGGGTGAAATCTTGACTCCCTTTACGTGAACACAGTGCCCCCTGAGTTTGCCTCCATAAAGCCTGTTGACTGGCACCAGAATCAATTTTACCAAATCGACTACAGAGTGTATTTTAAAAGGTTCTCCTAATATCTGGGTCTCATTTTTAATGAGAGTTTGTGCAAGGAAGGGTTTAATAGGTCTAGCGGCCCCATTACCGTTATCTGTGGGAAAATCTTCTGCACGATGAAAGCAGGTTTGAGGAAAGGGCAAAATGCAGTTGAGCTTTGGAGAGTGTGATTTCACCCAGCTGCAGCATGCAACATGGACCTCTGTGAGACACAAGGCACACAGTGCCCTTCTGGGCCAACCCCAGGGCGATGGGTGGGCAGCCACCCATCACATCTCCCCCTCAAAGGAAGAAATTCTTTTTGCAAACAGCAGTAAAAGGGACAAGAGGAAACGCAGCTCTGTACTTCTTTTTTGCCCCCTGCTTCCCAAGGGACTCCAAGGGCAAAAAGCTTGGAGTCTTCTCCAAGCTTCTTCTCTGAGAAGCTTGCAGCTTCTTGCCACCTTCCCTGAGAAATGGCTCTGTCCTCAGGTACATCCTGACATGGTTGCTTCTTGTTGGCAACACAAAATGTTCCTAAGGATGACCTCAACACAGACATTTCAAACAGGAGATACTCAATAGTTACTGTTCCTAAGTAAAAGCCTCCTGCTTGCCCCACAGCACTTAACTTGGAAATCTTCTCTTCCAATAACAAATTTGGTACCAATGAGCATGTCCAGGGGGAGCAGCCAAATTTGAATCTTACTCTTCTTCCTTTACCTTCAGCAATGCTGGTGAGTCAACTCCAAATCTGCATTACAGGTGAGGATGGAAGCAACTGGAAAAAGAAGGCAAAACTGAGCTGGGCTGTACATCCTAGCAGATGGGAGGTTTTCCAGGAGGGAAGGTTTGGGAGTTCACGTCCTGGTGTCAAGGACTGTTTTACATTAAGCAGCTGTTCCATACAAAGAACATTAGTGGCCCACCGTGCAGCAACAGGAACTGTAAACCGTAGGGTCCTTTCCTCTTGGAGGGTGTCTCTTTAGTGGTAGCCTACAGATTCACATTCCTTATCTCTATCCAGGCAGACATTGAGCTATTTGCTGCTCAGCAGCCCATCTTCAGCAGCAGTGGGGCTTGTTCCTCTTGCTCCCAAAAGCCACCAGTCCCAACAGCGAGGATGCTTGTGGGGAAAGTGGGAAATTAATCTTTGCATTGCCTCTGGACATGGAGGGCACTGAACCTGGATCACCATTTCAAAGGTGAGTTGTTACACCATGGTGCTAAAAGGTGGGCAGGAGGTGCCAAACTCACCACTTCACTTTTTTTGTTGTTGGTTTTGGTGTTTGATTGGGGTTTTTTTGTTGGGTTATTTGTTGTTTGGTTTTGGGTTTTTTTTTTAAGAACAGAGAAAGATCAGTTATGACCCTGAGGAGAAGCTGCATCCTCCTGCCTGCAGGGACAGGTCTGTGCATCCCAGGTAAATAGAGCCAATCTTTGCCAACACAAGAGCAGCATCTGAACACTTAAGGGGGTGGTGTGTGATTTGCAAAGCCGGCCTTCCCTCTCCCTAGCTGGTATCACAGGCAAATCCCAGATGGCTCTGAAAGGGGTTGTTTCAAATGCCCCCCCCCCCCCCCCCCCCCAAGCTGCCTAACTCCCTGCCATCAGGGCTCTGCCTTTCCAGAGTGTGAGATACAGGGATACAGCATCGCTCGGGGCTGCAGCCCCCATCACTCCTTCTGGGGCTTTTTGCTGCACAAACATAGGGCAGAGCCACAATTGCAACACACTACCCTGGCATAGTCTTCCCAGCAAAATCCCTCTTAAACAATGAAGCGACGAGCACAGCCCTGGAGAAGCACATCCAAGTGGCCCTTCTGCTTCTAGGGCCAGATTTAATCCCCAAATTCTTTCCAAAAATCTTGTTGTTTTATCTCACTGATGCATCTTGTGGAAAACTAGGCCAGCAGATGTGGAGGAAAGGGTTAATGTACCATGCTGATCAATCATCGCCCAGCAGCAGATAAAACAGGACTGGTAAATCATTGTTTAGTCTATTGCAGTCAGGCATTATCCAGTACAGATCTCCTAAGCCCACTGGGTGTAAAAGTACAAAGATAAAACGAAGAGCAATTGTCATCAGGAGCTTTTTTTTTCTCTTCCCTTCACGCTGTCACCCAAAACACTGCTCTTAACGTCTACTGTCCCTCTGCTTGTTTCAGTTTTGCTGCCTCCTTCCCTCCCATTTCACAAGGGCAAGAGCAAATGGACTTCAGCAACAAATCCTTTCATTCCAAATACGCCCCCTCCTACCCCCAGCAATCACAACATTTCATGACTTGTCCCAGCTATACATTTAAAAAGTTGTTAAGTAGCTGCATGCAGGAGAGCTGCATTACCCAGCCTCCATCTGTGCTGTCAGCCCTGTCTCTGGAGTTGTTGAAAGCTCTCAGGTACTTTGATTTTCGCTGTTCTTAGGAAAAAAAAACTTCTTAGAAGGCAACATTCAGAAGCCAACAGTTATGGGAGGGTAGGGGATTTTTTTTTCTCCCCCCCTTTTGTTTAAAGGACATGCACTCTGGCACCAGAAAGTGCAGAAGAGACACATGGCTCATAAATACATAAACCATTTGCTAAATCAGAAACCTGGGAGTCAGTCAAATCCATAATAGGATCCCAAGATTCATAATAAATAACTTTTAATTATAGTCCTGCACAATAGTTATTTTAAACAGATGGTTTATAGATTCACATCTGGGATTTTTTTTTTCTTTTTTTTTTTTTTTTCTTTNTTTTTTAATTTAGTGCTCAGGCACACACACAGAAAGGGAGAGAACCTCGGCTAAGGGTTTTATTAGTGTTGGAAAAATAAGTATTTGTTTTAAAGGGGTCAGGCTGATCCAGAACAATGCTGCCACAGCTGATGCAACTTCCCAGTCAGCGCCCGGCTCGGCAAAGGGTTCACACCAGAATCCCAGACTCCCTCCGAAAGGAAAATTTAGGGAAGTGCTGGAGGATCACCCCAGGCTCCTCTCCTGCACTCACCAAGACTGAGTGCTGAAAAACCTGTGCTTTAGTGCCCACCCTTGTCCCCTCTCCCACGCTTTGCCAGTGGAAACCAAAGGTCTCTAAATTGGCAAGCAAAGGTGATGTCAACATCCCATACACGAGAGCTACACTAACCAGACCTAATGCCAGTTTTACTGCTTCATTCCACCTTCGTGTCACCTTTACTACAACCTCCTCTCAACACAATTTGTTCACCTTCTACATGCACCTTGTATTTTTATCTTCCATCAAAGAACTCCACGCAAAATAGCCCATTCTAGTGACAAAATATATCAAACTAACGGCCTTAAACTCATGTGGTACACTTAAATAAAATGCCAACATGAAAAGAAAGAAAGAAAAAAAAAAACACTCAAAAGAAATCTGAATATTTGGCAGAGGTCTTGGAGAGGACGTGTGCCAAACCACAGCTTGGAAGCCGCAGCCAACTTTCTACAGGGTTCCCCACTGGGCTCCTGCCGACTCGCAGCAGCCACCAGGAGGATGGCTCTTTTCAACCTGGATTTGGCTTGAAAAAGCTGAAAAATAAATCAGGAGCCTGCTTCATTTCTTCAGGGCTCTACCAAGGAAAGGGTGCCTCTTTTAGCAGTACCCCGAGCCTACAGTTGGGCTATCACAGCTGGTTGCTGAAGGCCTTGCAGATGTGGGTTCTCAGGGGGCTAGAGTTCCACCAAGAGATTCTTGTTTGGGGGTTTGTTGGGTTGGGGTTTTTTTTTTCCTTTTTTATGTACTGAAAATGTTTTTAGGAGGCTCACACTGCATTTCTGGTATCCTGAGGTTAACTATCTGCATTGAATAGGAAAAGTGTTGCTTAAACTTCCATTTAACCCCAAAAAAAAGGCTGTGGAGAGAAAAATAAGAAGAGCAACAAGAACAGATTAGGTAGGAATACAAACTTCACAGTTCCACTAGTAAATCTGATAAGACTCCTTGCCAAGTAGTTCAGATTGTCCTTAAATTTCTGCCAGAAGCCGCCTGTGGGATCATCCACCAAAACAACAAGAATTTTTAATGGCAAAAGCTTCCCCCGGGGAATTTGGGATGCAACTTTCAAATGTGCACGTATGACCTTGGGAAACACAAAAAGTCATTAAAAATGAATGGAGCAAGAGCACCCAAGTCCCTTAGGTAACATCTCCAGCACAAGGCATAGGGCAGGCTCAGACACAAATCACAGCACGCCACACGCCGTGACCCACACATTCTCCAGCCAGGTCCATGGCTGTCTGCCAGATGTTGCACACGGCCAGAGCATCGTCTCCAGTGTATGGAGCCATGCTCAGTCCACACAAGTCCCAGGAGCAAAGGTTTGGGCCAGTGCTGGCCACAGGCTCTGTCCCTCAGCAAAGCTGGAGAGCACCAGGCTCTCAGAGGTGCCTGCACCTATGTTTACGTGCAGACAAGGCCGATTCTGTGCCAGCTTGAACTCAAAAACAGGCTCAGACACATGTGTAACTCATGGTCTAGACAAATCCTGAGGCACTTTCTTAAATAGTACCCTTGCTCCTTTGGCACTCCTGCCTGGAACTCACCATCTTGAGTCCTATTTACAAACTTCCCTTTAACTGACAGAGCTGATGCAAGCAAGCAATCCACCCCTGCAAGTACTGTGGGACTACTGTCTTCCACGAGCATTTCTCTGCCTGATCAAGGGTTTCACAACTTGGCTTGAGGGAGGAGACACCGCTCCCCAAGGAGAGATGTTTGCAGACATTTTGAACCACCGTCAAAGGGAGATGAGAGAAAAGGTCTCCTCTCCTTTGCTCCCCTCCAATTTTCTGGTTGGGGTTGTTTGTTTTTTTTTCCCTCACAAAAACAAATTTTGTGGGTACAACAACAACCCAAAAAGGTTTAGCACACCAGGTGCATTTTTAAATTCAGGGTGGAGAAAACATTTCCCCACGAAACGACGCGTGTTCTCTGCAAAACACTAGAGTCCTCTCTGTCTGCCCCCACAAGCGTACAGACACCGGAGCATCCATTTCACCCCACGGGGTGGGGGAGGCCTATGATTTTAAATGTGCCCTTGGTTTCAATGGGACAACTCTATGATTCTCACTCATGGGAGTGAAGCCAAACATGTGCTCTGGTACTTTCAGTGTTAGGCCCTTGCCCCTGGCAGAGCACGACCATGATTTCAGCACGAATTGCATTAGATGCAAATGATGGTATTTTGTCAGGAACAAAATATGCCAGTTTGGTCCAGAGAGACTTTTTTTTTTTTTATTTCCTTTTTTTGAGCAGAGCACACGGTAGCCTCTGATTTATCCCCTCATCCCTGTAATCTCTTTAGCTTATCCGGCCTCTCTGAGGGCAAGCAGGGAGCCAGCCACCACCAGCCACCCCCTTCATAATTCGAGTTGTTCTCCCTGCTCCCCAGGAGAGATGATTAAAACAAAGGCCCCGCTGAAAGATGATATGGAAATGGGTATTCCCCACTGCTGTGAGGAAGGCATGAGTATGTGCAAGTCATTCAGGACACGTCACTCACAACCCTTTATAGACTGAACAGATTTCTTTAATATCTTTTTTTTCTCCACTGTGTTTAATGACGTTCACCAGCATGCAGAACATGACCTTGGTGGTCTGCTGCAATCCCCACACTTCCTGACAGCGGCCTGCTGCATTGCTACGCGGTAAAAACAAAGCGCTTTCTTCCTCCTACATTTGTTTGCATTAATGCAACTGCTGAGGCTGCAGTTGGGATCAGGGGCTCATTACATCAGCCATCACATAAGCACATTGTAGGATGACATCCCTTCTCCAGCGAGCTTATCGACAAAGACACAGCCAGATGGAATGACCATAACTGCAGATTAAGCCAGAACGAGATCCAGACTGCTTAGCTCAGCCTCCCTGCCTCCACCTCAACCTCCAAGTGCCACTTTGCATGAGTTCCACAGCTGTAAACTTAAAGGCAAAACTCTCCACCTGTCAACAGAACAGCACCATGGGCTTCAAGCAATGAGATACCATCTTCACAGGTTCCCAGCAGCTCCTCCTGTAGTCCGGAAAACTACCTACAGTAATAGAAGAGCCAAGGAAGGGGTATGCACAGGGGTTCTTGTGGGACATCCCACCTCTGCATTTCACAAGATGCATGCATTTAAATTTTGTGGCTTTTCCTGTGAATTTTAAAGGTGTATTTAAACAGACAAAAATTAATTCAGGGTTTTTCTTCTACTTTTTAAACAAATAATTTTTATTAATTATTCAGTCACCTAAATCTAATGTCAATACCAAAGAAAACAGTAGTCACAGGCAACACCTGTCGATTTGAAGCTCAGGGTGCAAACCTGTACCTGTGCTGCTGGAAAAGGTTCCAGCTCACTGACCCAACTCCATGAGCTTACCCTCTAGTCCTTTCCAGACACTTCCAGTCTTCCAGATCCACCAGCAAAACTTTCTGGATGTTCACTGACCACCTCATTTCGAGTGAGATGAGCTACCTTGAAATCATGGTCTAGCCTAGCCTGCTTTACCCTGACTGAAGCTGATGAGGCAGAATTCCTTCTCCCAGGGAAAGGACAAGCATCCAAGGGCCATAAAATCCTCCTTACCTTGGCGCAATCCTGAGGCCACCCGCACACAGCTGGAGTCAACAGATGTGGAGCAGCGCGGCTGCCCTCGGTGAATCAGCTCCCACAGCACTCTGCTGACGCCCACCTTATGGGCCACGGGATGGCTTGCAGAAGCAGTTTGCTCACATCATCCCCCAGCCAAACTAGTCTGAAAACACTCTCAGTAAATTCTAGCCCCCAAAATTGTTGAATTATATAGCTGATTTCACAGTGGGTAAAGCAGTTGTACCAAAGGTTTAACATTATTATATCGTTTGAATTCAACAAATTCTAGACCAATCCACGGTGTCGTGTTTTGTCCCAGCTTAAAAATTAACTCAGTCCCATCAAAAGCATGTCCTAACAAAATTGCATATATCTACTATTTTTTTAACTACTGCCTCCCTGGTCCTATAGGCTGTGTTCAGTTCATTTTCCAGCAGACATTGCCAATGAGAGAAAAACAAAACCACAAATACTATTAAAAACCCCCAAAACAAACCACAGACTTGGAAAAAGGAGTCCTTCAGAATTCCCATTTTTGGATAACTACATCATTACTGACAATGCTGACCAATGGTAATTTTTCTTCTACTCATGTGAATTACAACTTTATTTGTGATTTACTTAGAAGAGATGCACTGACAGTTCTTTTATAAATATCGTCTAATCGTACTTTCATGGGATAAACTGAGAGATGTACTATTCAAACAATAGTTACATGTCACTGCCACTTTATTGCCTTCTCTGTCTGAATTCTGCTTACTCAATGGTCACACTGGAGATTCAGGCAGTGGCAAATGCTCCAGTTTTGGGCTTGAGCCTGTTCTAAAAACTTTGAACAAAGCAGCCCTTGAGGCCATGTACTTCTTAAGGAGTTTAAAAAGCCCAACGGGCCTCCTAACTTACTCTGCAACAAGTCATATCCCATGAAGAAACTCACTTCTGTACAACACAAAAACAGAGTTAGATTAAAGAAAAGGAAAGGAGGAAAAAAAAACCAGCAAGGTCCCCTGCTGCTCTGTCTGGCCAGAATCACGTCTTTTACTGCCCATATCCTCTAAAGAAACGATGCTCTCATGATATATTACCCTAATACATCACCAAGTGACAGTTTTCTCATGATACTGTATCCTCAAAGATGTGATGCATGCCAGGAGCAGCAACAGGAGATCTCAGCTGGGGGGCGGAGAAAGGGGGAGTGTGTTTTACTATATTTCCCTCCAAATTTCTAATCCACAAATTGGGGTTTTTTTTTTAATGTTATTTTGTCATGAAAATCCCATTCAATCCCAGATTCATAATCCAGAGGACTCCTAGAAGTTTTGCAGCAGTAGTACAACTTTTAAACTGGAAAGCACCAAAAAAAACCCCATTCCCCTCTTCATTTAACTGAAGCAAGTTTTGAAAGAGGACCAAAACGCTTGAGGAACAACAACCAAATAAAAATAGTAGCCCAAAAGAAAGCGACAAGAGTCTGGTTTTGATTATAAAATTATTTAGGCAAGAGGCCTCCAGACACTGCTGCTTTAATGAACTTGCAAGTAAACTGAGCGCTGACCCCGCGTTTGTTTTC
Organism: Heliornis fulica; assembly: GCA_013399135.1. Lineage (NCBI taxonomy): Eukaryota > Metazoa > Chordata > Aves > Gruiformes > Heliornithidae > Heliornis > Heliornis fulica. The sequence continues at coordinate 142,282 of VXBZ01008623.1, forward strand.
TTACGTGATCTTGCCTGTGCTACATGATGGTATGGGGGGGG
>VXBZ01008623.1:142336-156718 GCA_013399135.1 Heliornis fulica
GGAGGAATTAAAAAAATAAGAGGTTATTCACAGCAGTCTGAAGAGAGAAGGGGCAGCCCCCAGCTTGTCAGTCTGTATAGATAAGAGTGGGAAGAAGCAAGGATCAAGAGGACTCCTTGTGGGGGGGAAGGGGGGGGGGAAGAGCTCTCAGGGTCTTTCAATGCTGCCTTCAACTCACAAGGGCTTACTCCTCTTTGCTGCAGCTGCTCCCCACGAGTACCCTCTCAGAGGGGCAGCCAGAAACCCTAACTCACAGGCAGCTCATGGCAGCAGGCATCCTCAAGCGGGCTTCACCCACTTGGTGCCAGCAAGAGAAGACTCAAAGCCACGGGAGAATTCAGTCAGAAAAACTAAACAGATTTTTACCCGACACATGTCACTTCCATGTGTTTCTCCTTCTCACCTGCTCAAACTTCTGAAGGATGCAAAGCTCCCATCAGACATAAGAAGGATGGTGGAATAAGCTCTCCTTTCTTGTGATCAAACCAACAAATTCCATTTAGATTGAGGCTTTCAAAACTGCGGCCAGCGCTGGAGCTACCAGCGGCAAAAAAACACACTTGGATTTGTCAACTAAGCAAGAGGGATGTGGAAGTCATTGAGAGGAAACTAAAGGCCAGAGCTGTCACCGTCACTCTCACAGTCCCTGAGCTGACTTTGACCATATTTTTGCGGCCTGGCCCTCGCTGCTTTTGGGTGAGATGTAGCAGCCCTGGTTCACAGCAGCGATCGCTTCGCCGCGTGACAATGACACCACCCACGCGAGCGCAGGGGCCTGAGCCGAGCGCTCGGCGCAGACACACGCACCGTGCCCTCTGCACCGGGTAGACCCAGCTCATTACACAGCTATTTTTAAATGTTGCTCTGGAAAGAAGTTTGCTGGCCAAAATAAGAAACGAACATTGCACAACCACTCTCTGCCTGAAGAATCCAGCGGTTAAAGCATGGTTTTGCATAATCATAGGCCTGAGGGGAGGGTTCTCGCTTCTGAGGAGCAAATTCCCTGCTTTCTGTTGTGCACATGTGCAAACAAACTGATCCTGGTAGGTCCAGACCTTGTGAATCTCAACTTTACCTTGAGTAGAAGCCATACGACCAGATTGTTCCTCAGCCCGTGCTCCCTTCACTCCTTTCTTTCCCCTGCCCCACTTGCACTGCTGGAAGTAAAAAAAATACCTGTTTCTGACAAGTAAATGGAGCTGACATTAGAGTGAAACTATAAGGTGAATGGGGAATGTGCAAGTCATTTGTCATCTTGACAAAGTGATTTTCGGTCACCAGTGGGACACTTTAAAGACATCTGAACGGTTGGCCTTGACCACCAGCATTTCTTACAGCTTATAAAGGGACCCATGGGACTGTGAACACAACCTGCTTTTGGAAGTGACTCCTGCAGTGGTACCTCTTGATAGATGTAAAGGCAGTGTGATATATCAAGTGCCATTAAGATCTTTGCTAGCAGGTTATATTTACATAAGTATGGAGCGCAGATAGCATCTTGTTAACCGAATTAATGAGATTCAAATGTCAGGAAAGGGATTATGCCTGGCTGGAAGTCCACAGTGAGATCACAAGGCAGCCAGAGATGATTTCATTGTGTGGGACAGGCCTGTTCTCTTTGAAGAGCAAGAACTCTACTACCCAGCAGCAACACTACTACCCGAAAGGCCACAGGGGAATCAGGAAGACGGTCTGAAATCCAAAGGTTTCCCACCTTTAGCATGAGAAAGGCTCTTTATGGGGAGAGTTTCAGGTGCCACATAAAAATGAGGACCTGTGGCTGAACCAAAGAAAGGTTAAAAGTATTTACCTGATGTCTAAGAATTGAATTTTTTCTTGATGGTACTTTCCTCTGCAGTGAGAGAGGGTTTGCGTTGCCAAGTCACAGCCCGATCTGGTTTGGAGGAGGAATCAACGTTTCATCCAGCCTGTCCACACCACTGCATTTCTCCACAGGCAATTGAAATGCACCTCTCTAGCCTAGAGAAGAGCAGGAAATTTCCTGACCAAAATGAGATCACTAATTTCTGCATCAATGACTCTTGATATCATTTACAATAAACCCCTTTCCTCTCACAGCCTCCAACTGCTCAGCTGTATGATGTAAGAAGAGATGCTCTCCTCACCCAGGTCAGAGCAGTGAGCCCTGAAGGCTTTTTCTTGGCCTCAAAACAGAGAAAGGGATTTAGGATACAGCTTTGTACTCCTGTCAGCTCCCCGCTAGGCATGTTGGCTGTGAGAAATTCCTCTTCTGAGTTGTCTTCTACATGGAGGAGACAAGACAGGTAGCATGGGAGGCTTGAGCCAACAGCCCACTCTAAGTCCTAGCCAGTGTGTGAACCTAAATCAGTACTTTATGGCCACACTCACAAGCTGTCCACTAACACAGAGCAATAGAATTGTCTCCAGAAGATTGATAAAATCCTTTCTGACCTCTGGTTCCAGAGTCACACATAGCCTTCCTGGAGTCCCTTCACATCCACGTTCTCTCAACTAAAGCTCTGTCTCACCAGCAGTTTTCGTGGTGTCTTGTGTGCAAGAGATAAAGCCCAGCGAACAGGCTGAAGCTGCCCATGGATCCTTTCCAGCAAACCCCCCTTTTGTTGGAGGTGATTTGCTTGCTTTTTCCCTTTTTGGCTCCTGCCTTTGTATGTTTCCATATATGGACTGGTTTAATTATGCCAAGAAAGCATCAAAGGTACTCACTTTATGCTAAAATTATTACATATATGTTTAGGCACCAAATATGTACCCTTCTTGTAGCAAGTGCATAGAAACACTCCAGTTCCTTTCTGCCATGGCCTCAAGTTCTAGAGTTTTAAATTTTTTTTTCTTCTTCTTTTTATTTCCTCTACAGATTGATTTTCAGGTCAAACAGTTTTTGCTTCAGAACTGGAAACCTTGCCAAGTTAAATCAGACATACACAAACTTTTTTTCTTTTTTTTCCCCCAGAAGCTAAACAAATTGCACACTGCTTCTATTTCCTCCGTGTTTCCACGTTAAACGAGGTCTGGTTCAGTATCGGTGCTCTATGCTGCTTCCTAAACCTCCCCATCAGCAGGTTTCTGCAGAAATGCTTCGTGTTTACACCACAGACAAACTGTGCCTCCAGCACACGTCTGCTTAAAAGGTTTCTTACACAACTGAGCCGTCAACATTTTAATGTATAATGATTTTAATTGTCCGGTGTTGTTTTATCCACGGCTTTCACAAACAATCCATCCACCAATCCTTGGTCTGCAGACTAAAAAGCTTGCATGCTCTATGTTCTGCCTGCCAGTGTAATGTTATTTATTTATTTTAATCAAAAGCACTTGCCAGATTGAATCTCCAGTCCTCCTAATCAAGTTAACTGAACTTGAGTGGGGGGGGGAGGGTGAAGTTCTAAATATGAAAATGATCAGCTGTGCGCAGACACATGCAGGAAAAAATGCTCCCTGTCAAATCCTTGCAAATGATCAACAGTCTCCCTGTGGTACAAGAGCCAGTTGCCTTTATCAGTAATTTAGGTCCCAGAGGCAATCTTACAGCTAACAGCCTTATCTCAAGCCCAGCCACCCTGCCTGGCTTCTTCCTGCCCCAGTGATTTCCAAGCAGCACAACCTGGAGGTGTTTCATTAGCTGGCACAATCGGATCATAACCACTGCACAGCCTTAGAGCAGGCATTTAGCAGCTCTTACCCATCATCTCCCAGACCATGCCTCCACCACACATCACCACCCAGACAGAAAAAGAGGAGGAGACAACCTCAGGACAATCAGGGTCTGTGATTCTTCAGCCACTAATAAACCATAAGACAAACCAGAAAAACAGATGAGTCTGGCCACCAGAGTACCTTTGATGGTTGCAAGCACTGAGGTAGATCCAATTCCCATTGAAGCCACTTAATATAACTGAACATAAAGACGTCAAGAACCACTAAAAACAAGACCCCAAACACGATACTTTTAGCCTAGAAGCTGTCTGAAACCTGCTTCTGGTCAGGGTTCCAGGGCACATCAGCCTGTGTCTCCACCTTGGGTGAGGTGGTGTGTGGAGATGTTCCTTCCATACCTCAGAGAAGAAGGTGACCCACACCATGTGCCATGCCATATGGAGAACGTAGCAAAGAAGGGACCTTGGAGCAAGTGAAAGGCACCTGTAAGAGCTGTAACTCACCCTGGTTTCTGGTTTGCTGGCATCAAAGTCAGCACAGTGCTGGGCACAGGGAAATTTAGAACTGGGATGGAAGTGTCTGTGTGGTTAAGGAGTTTTCAGTAAGTAGCTGCCGATCAAGAAGCTGAAATGCTGCAGGTTGGAGCTGATGCAACGCTAATGCTGTTTAATAGTAGGGTGTTTTGCTGCAGCACTTTACAGCACCAATGTGTAATGTCTCCCTCTCTGAAAAATCTGATACAGGTACAAGACAGAAAATGAAAACTACAGCCAGGAGGTTGATGTGCAGAATGAACAGGGAAACAAGAGGATTCAAAGTTGTAGATGATGCACGGGGGTGTTTTTCAGTATGGTAGCCCTAGTTTAACAGCCCATCTTGAACCACTCTACAGAAAGTGGTTTCCAGGCACGGGGTGGACAAGGGGGGGAAGAAGGGAAAAAAAAAAAAGAAAGAAAAGAAAGTTCAAGAAATAAATGGGAGAGACAGGGAAAAAAGAGATAGGTGAAATCTGGGTCTCAGAGAGAGCACACAGGGTGATCTCCTGGAGATGACAAGAAGAGAGGGGGTCCATGCTGTACTTGGACCCAGAGCTCAGCTCTTGATTCCACTGGATGCAAAACTCTGCCCCACAAATTGTCAGACGAGGGATTTTTTTAGCTGCAGCTTAATGCATAAGATGAAGAGGCCAAGAGGCCTCAGAGGAAGTAATTACAGCAGTTATTAGGTACAATATGAGCAAGCACCGGTACAATAGTCATTTTAATAGTGGTATTACAGGTAAAAGCTTTTATACAATATTGTTTTTCTTCACAATGGCCTTTTATTTGACCATGAGCTCGATATAAAAAAGGTTGCATTTTCATTTGATTTTTTTAGTTGTTGCTTCATATTTTTCTTCCCTCAAAAATCTCCATTAAACCATGATGGGGAAATAAAACCAGATATTTGGTGGGGAAAAAAAATATCTATTTTTTTTATATAGCAGCACAAAGCAGAGCAGCAGAAGTACTGACACCATGAACCATTCACTTACAGGACCATAATTCTTAAAAAGACCATTAACAACTCAATGGAAGAAACTTGAAAGCTAATAAAAACTATATACAGGTAACCGTATGCTTTTAAAATGCCATTTTGATATTGGACCAGCCCTTTAATAATGTTTTTCTTATTGGCAATAAAAAACCACCTTAACTTAGACTGATCCGTTTTGCACTTATTGTAGACACATTCCAAAGACATTTGCAACTCATATTACATTTTTCCATTTAGTTTATGGCATTTTTTTTTTGTGCCCTTCATATTTTTCCCACATATTATTTATACGTTTTAAATATGTTCTGTTGTATTCGAGTTCTCTGATCCTTCAATTATGCCAAAGGGAATCTCATTTCCTTACTTGACAGATTGGATCTTCATCATCCTTACAGTGACATATTGCCAGCTCTCCTCCAGGAGGGTTTTGCCAAGACCTATAATCAGTTCAGCACTGTCTGCATGTGTGTGTTTACTGGATGCAGCTGACTATGTTAGAAATGTGCGAGTAGTGAACTCCTCGCTATCCCACGCGGTCCGAGAACGACATGAAACAGCTTCTTCAAGCCTGCAGATTTCCAGAAAGGCTTCATCATAAGCTGTCACATGTGGCTCTGCACCACGTCTCCAAGCCAAACATGAGAGTAAATCATAAGGAACCGAAGGCAGACATACCTGTGTGGGGATGTGTCGTGCGCTGAGGCAGCTCGGGGGATGCGCAGCGAAGTTCAGCGAGCGGACTTCAAAAGGTCCACAGCTGGCATGGGCACCACACTCAACTATACAACCTGTATTCACTCCTCAAGTGAGAAAATTAGATGAGATGATGGTACTTACCTGGCCAGGGTGGCCATGTCTATATGTGGGACTTAACTGGCTTGAGCATTACCTCAACACTGGTGTTGGAAACTTAGGAGTTCTAGCTAGAGGAACCATCTTCTAGCACAGATAGTCTGCGTTTCCTTCTCAGACAGGCCAAATTCTTGTCTTGCAGGTGTTGCATGAATGAAGAAATTGGACAACAGCACCTACCTGATTCATCCTTCAGGAGACCCTACCAAAGCAACCACCTCCACAACAGGCAATTAACCAGCTCTGGGCTCTTGATTCAATTCACTGCTCACCTGAAAAAACACTCTCATGTCACACGTGGTGTACTTTGGTCTCCATGGCAGAGGACATATGGGACACCCAACCACACCAGACATGGAGTTATGGATAGGTTTTTTTTTTGTTTCTAGGGTTTGTTTTGGGGGTGTGGGGTGTTGGGCTGGGTGTTTTTTTCCATTAAAGAGTGGCATACATCTGTATCTTTTTAAAATTGGACAAAAACTAATAAAGGGTTCATCATGTTGGAGCACATTTGTGTTCCAGAAACCCTTCATGCACCGATCAAAACAACACTCCCTTTTGCAGCAATATGGGGGTGAAAGCTACTGGTACACTACTGTACCATAGGCTTTTTTGTCTCTTTGTTTGTTATTTCTGTGGGTGAAGAGAAAGCTGATTATATTATACGGTAATAAAGACCAAGAATATTTAAATTGAAAGAAGATGCAGTTTCAGCAGGTTCTGTAGTTGATGTATGTAAACTATCGAAATTAAATTAAATAAAATAGGTATGAAAGAATTGTTTGATGGTTTTGGGTTGGGATTGCTTTTTTTTTTTAATATGAACTACTCCACTGAATGTCATCTGGGCCACATTATACCTTGATGCAACAACAATTGAATCCTGATGTACTAAAACACTGCCATCTTCACTGAACATGTGTCAAACACTTGCTCTGGGGCTGGCTATGTGCTTTCAACTTGCCTATGGTGCTGCAGAAATCAACTGTGCTATAGGTAAAGAATCCTGGCAAATCTGGTAGCTCTCTTGCATTAACCTGTGACGTGGAGAGGGGAGGTGGGCTGTTTTTTATGAGGGGTGGGGAGGGTGCAGGTTAATTCTCCCATTTTTTGTTTCACTTTCAATTTGCCTCACTGTCCCCTCGGTTTAAGCTAGGCAGAATGCTAGATCTTATAATGACAAAGGTAACACATTTTTTTTTTTATGAGCAAAGGTCAAGTTCTACATTGCACATTTGCTTTTAAAAGCAGAAACTTAAAATACAGACTGATGTTTCACGCTGAATAAAACTTATGCCAAGCAAAGCTCCGATTTCTAGTTTCCTGAGCTCCTGTCTCCAAACTTTTCTCAGGTTTCCGACACTTGGTTACACTTTCTGGCTCACATTTGCTTCCTTCTGTTCTGGATTTAGGTGATAAAAGGTTGAGACGTACGATTACCACTCCTCAGGTGCAGCTGGCAAGCCTGAGGTGCAGGCACCAGGGAGATGGGGAGGAAAAAGGTGGGGGAAATGGCACTGGTTTAGATGCGGCTTGTCAGGATCACTACTGGCTTTTATCAGCTGCTTCTTGACACAACTCACTTTGTTCTGAAGTATTTTGGAAAAAAAAAAAATAAAAGAATAAAAGACCTTTTCTTCCCACAAGGAGCATATCGAAGAGCATGGGGGTGTCCCTGCTTCTTGCAGGGGGGTTGGACTGGATGACCTCTGGGAGTCGCTTCTAACCTTAATCATTCTATGATTCTAAAAATAAATCACTTCATTCCCCATGAAAAAAAAATAAATAAATATATATAAAAATTAAAAAATAAGCTCAGCAATGTGAGCTGAGGTGTACCAAACACTTATCTATTTCCTGGCTTCTCACCTGTCCCTTTCAGCAGCATTCTTGGTACGTTCATTTTAAACCTAGGTACACCACTGGCCAATGGATAGGTTATTCTTGGATCTCTGCTTGCTTCTGGCAAGGTGTTCAGGGTCTGGGCAGATGGTGGTAAACGAGCATGAAACGACACGGCTCTCCTCGCCGCCGCTGGCACCACCGCCTGTCATCGTTGTCACCGCTGAGCTCATCTCACCCTCAAAGAACTCAGCACTCTGATCTTCAACTCGGGCTAAGTTAATTCTGGGGGTTTTCTTTACATTCTCATCCCATAATTATGCACAGGTTCTCATTTCACTTTATTTCCTACAGACTGTAGCATTTTTATGTCTTTTCCACGTGTATGCTGAAGTGTATATTTCTTGAAAGCACATGCCATAATATCAGGTGTGAGCCTACTTCTATTTTGAGTTGTAGATACCTTCCAGCCAAAAAGCTGTACCAACAAAAACTCACGCTGCACTCGATCATTTACCGCACTCGTACCAGAGCTGAACTTAAATATTCCATGCCCATTTTAGACGCTGACACCCATATAAAAGAAACCTAACTGAAAGTTCTCCCAATGTCCTGTTAGTAGCATTTTGCCCTGGAAGGTTTCAAACCCTTCAATGTCTATCTGCACTCCAAAAAGTCTGAAACTCAACAAAATGTTCTAAGTTTTCACACAGGTGAAGTTTTAATTCTAACCACAGAAATTCACCAGTGCCTCCGCTACCCTCAGCCTGAAACTTTCACGTCTGAAAACAAAAGATCTGACTCTCTCTGACTGAGAGGGGATCTCGTCAATGTTTATAAATATTTGAAGTGTGGGAGACAAGGGGAGATGGCCACAAGTTGGACCACAGGAGGTTCTGCACCAATGTGAAAAAGAACTTCTTCACGGTGAGGGAATTGGAGCACTGGGACAGGCTGCCCAGGGGGGTTGTGGAGTCTCCTTCTCTGGAGACATTCAAGACCCATCTGGATGCCTACCTGTGTGACCTGCTCTAGGAAACCTGCTTTGACAGGGGGTTGGACTCTATGATCTCTTGAGGTCCCTTCTAACCCCTGCAATTCTGTGATTCTTGATTCTGTGACACATTCAGGTACCTCAAACTGCACAGGGTGTGTGGAATGCCCCCATGGATTGAAATAAATATTTCATTTTCTCCACACACCTGTGGGAATATTCTCAGAAGAAAAATTTTGCATTAGTTAGCATAGCTGTAGTCACTCGAGGCCTTAAAACATTTACTAGCTGGAATAAAATAATCTATTTCTTAAACTGGAACACCATAACTCCATTATGAATACCACCAAGTTTATTTATTTTTTGCCTACAATAATCATGCCAATTCAGACAAGTTCTTTAAATCCCCAACTTTTTTTTTTCTTTTTTCAGTCAGCTTCATTACCCAGCTTCACTACTTTGATTTTTCAGAAAAGAGCAGGACATGATATTTTCTCACTACTGACCACTAAGCATAAAGTAACTTCACAACTAGACGTTTTCTAACATCTTTCTTGGTGCTGCCAGGAGCCATACTGTTATCTGAAATGAGAGATTCCCTTTTTTGGACAATATTTTGTCTTCCCAGAGCTGGTTTACTTAGTCCTTGTTAGTGCCCATCACATCCAGGATTTCCTTCTAGTCACTCCTCTGATAGAGAGCATCCTGCAGCTCAGAGCATCTTCCAGCCCATCCACCAGAGAAGTCTTTAGCTCTACAGACTTGCACGGTTGTCTCGGGCCAGTCAGCCATGGCATACGGCACTAGCACCTCATGGGTAGCCCTACCAGCACTTTGCACGTGCCCTCGCTTCAGAACTGTTCCCCAGCTGTATTTCTGTTTTGCCCCGTAGCCCCAAGTACTCAGGATGTCAGTGCTTTCTCCACTCTCTGTGTCTACTCCAGCCTCTCAAACCCTGTGGAAAGCCGGGTGGTTTGGTAGCTTCCCGGAGATGCGGAACCACAGACACCCAAAGTGGAAGCAGGCAGAAGACCAAAGCACTTTAGCTCTAACAGGGATTTGCAGATAGCAACAGCAAGTCATAAACCACAGTTCTCAGAACCTGTGGATCATCAAGTCAGCTTGAATTTGCCTTTGTCCACCCGTGACTCAGAACAAGCTTGGGAGATCAGGCACACCAAAAAAACCTGGCATCTGTGCAGCCTGGCCCCTTGTCAGAGAGACAAAAAAAGAAAATGAGTGTGTTCATCCTGTGACTGTACCACCCACGTCCATTTGTGAAGTGAAAGTGCATGAAGTGAAAAGGGATGGCTTTGTAGTCAAACCATTAGACCAGGAGTTAGGAGACCTGAGCTTTCATCAACACAGCCCTACAAGAAATTCCTTGTGGAGAAACCACAATCTTTCTTTGATGTTTTTTCTCTTGAAAAAAAAAAAAAACAAAACCCAAACCCCAAAACATTAAAATAAATGGCCACTTCTTGAAGTCAGCTGTAATTAATGACCAGTTCTTAGGAGATCAAATCCATCCATGGTTATTAAGTGCTTACAGATTATTAGTTGGACAGCAATATACCATTGCTGAAGTGGTGCAATTGTAAAAGCTCACACTGAAACTATTGTCTTACAGATGTTAAGAATGACCATTTTAATGTGCATTATTAAGACCATAACATAGAGACAAATAGATTACAAATTGGGGAACCCTAGACTTTAGCCACAGTGGTTAGTTTAGCTGGCAGTTCTTGCACACAGAGCTAGAGCATACCCTTACACCCCCACACACAAACACTCCTCGTCTTACCTGCCTCCTTACATTAAGGGCAAGCATCAGTGCTGATCTGCACACTCCACATCTCATTTCAAACACCAGCCAAATCCAAAACAGAGTTATCTCATGGTGGATGAGGTGCCTTTTTGTAGGAAAAGCAGTACCTGTACTTCAGCAGTGAATTATTTACTATGTATGTATGTATTCTTTACGAAATCTCCAGCACATGGCCCCCAGCCTGAATTCCCACATCACCGCAACTCATCTTCCCACATGTTACAGCAGATGCTCCAGAATAAACTCATCTTGTTTGGTAGTTATACTTGGCTGTCCCTAGGAGATCCCCACCAGTGTCCCCATTTGTATTCAAGTTCTGTGTTACTGATATCTCTAGAACAAGAGCCAGAAGCCTTATTAAAGCAGCACCACAAGAAGCCAACGTTGGCTCTACCTGCCATGTTCCTCTTCACGTTCCTACCACGGAAACCAGTCTGCCCTGCTTCTGCTGATCAGTGAGAAAAGATGGCTTTTGATTTCAGTCTTCCTACTGAGGCTTCTCAGTGGTGTATAAGGAATTGCATTTCTGAATGCTCTTTACAGTTTCTGATGCATTATTGCAATTTACTCCTAACCTGTGAGTTTCCAGTTTTTACCACATTTGTTCTTGGTGCAAATTACCCCTTGCTTTGCCCTCCCAACCAATTAAGCCCATTAACAGAAAGGCTGGGGCCACTCTGCTTTTCTGCTGCCTGCCTCTTTCCCCTTGCTGGGATATGTCCCCACGCTCTGCAGGACTCTGCAGAGCCAGTTCTGCCAAACACTTGTCGATTCGGTTCCAGCACTTCAGTTCTGCCCCTTCTCATTTGCAAGATGGGGGAAGTCCTGGAAGGAAGTTACTTAGATATTTCTCCTCTTCCTAGAGCCATCCAGATTTCTGTAACTTGTGCAGTTATTTATGGCAGCTTGCAGTCATGGAAATGTGTCACCTCTATGGGGAGACCTACCATGATCCAATCCAGTGGTTCAGTTACTGTACTGGTGTGTTTTTAACACAAGTGCCCTCTGTTGCATTTTCTGTCTCCTCCTGGGCAGCGTTTGCTTCCTTCCTAGAGCAGCTGATTAAGCTCTCTTTCTGGTTGCTAAATTCTTATGATACCAACATCCATCAGGTTTGCCCTTGAAGAGTACAATCGGTCTTCCAGAGAAAATTCCTCACCGAATCGCTGTTAAACGATCAATATTTCTAGTTGGATGTAAGGAAACCTGGTTCTCTCTTCCCTCCTGGTCACAAATCACCACTTTGTTTCTGCTCTCCACATACCTCCTAAAACTGACCTTTTCCTGAACAAAGATTTCAGCAGTGGCTGTCCAATAAGTCATCGCGTTGGACGCTCACCGCGTTGAAGTCAGTCTGTCCTCTACCAGGTGTCCCAGCTTCCAACTCAAGAAACAGAGATCACATTTACCCTTTGGCAGAAATAAAACAGAGTGTATCCAGTGCAGGTAAGTGTGGGAACTTGCTCAGCATCTGTACTCTAAATAAAACCTAGCGTCCCCTCCTTGCAGCGAAGGAAGCCTAATGCCCTCGGTTGCCATCTCGCTAAATCACACCCTACAGACCGCAGAGATTTAGAGTTCTTACAGCCAATGTTTTTTGCAGTTCTTCATGCTCATGCACTAAAAGGGTGTTCATTGATTTACTAAAGCCAAGGTCTAGAGAGATCTATAAATACAAGTATTTTACCCTGATGCATTATTGCCCTGATGCCCAAGACTGAACTTCTGCTCCTTCACAGATAAATTGCTTCCTCGCTGGTTAACACCAGCTTCCATTAGCAAGAGTGGTGGCAGACATATTTGGGAAGGTGATCCATGATAAAACACAGCTTTGTGTCTTGTCTTTTTTTTTTTTTTTTTGGTGTTGTTTTCCCTTTGATTTCTTTACTCACCACATCCCATGCTCCTGCTTTCCCCACCCCTACCCATTCAGAAGAATCAATAACTTTTATCCCTATCAGCTGAAAAGTTATCACNAGGATACAAATTACCCTGGGGGGGGGGTGGGGGAAGTTCCTACAGTTGCCAAAACTGCCTTCTAAAAGGCAGCCTGAAACAATTCTTTAAGTCTTTTATAGACTTATAATAACGCTGGCTAATGCTAATAATACTAATAGAAATAACAGGAGGAGAGGGGAGGGTGTCTTGGTGCTTTATCCTGAAGCAGACCACATTCTGTACACTCAGCTGCTCTACGACTTCCAAACCGTAAGATGTAGCGCCTTCTGGTCTATACTTTCCTTTGCATTCAGCAGCACGTTAAGGTTTATGGCTTCCTTTTAAATACACCGTAGGAAGTTTTATTTAGAACAACTGTTTTTCAGCATCTCCTAAGCCTTGGCTTCTCCAGCTGAAATGCTCCCAAAACTCCGAGGCAGAGTTACGAGGAAAGGGAATGTTTCTCCCCAAAACGCGTATCAGCTAGTGATTATTAACCACTGAACTCCCAGCGCTGCAGGCCCAAGCGCTCTGACGAGAGCGTCACTGCCGCCTGACCACGGCCTGTACGCTCGCGACGCAGCCTTCGCCTTGTGCAGCTCCCTCAGCCGCCGGCGTGAGGAAACCAAGCACGTGGGAAGCTCGAGGCCGCGGCACTTCCCACCCCTTCCCTTTTCACCCCCTTTGCCGAGCTACACGCAGAGACTTTCGTGGGCTTTGGGAAAGCAGCTCTCCCGCCGCGTTCGTGTGGTAAACGCCGTTTCACAATGTCACATTAAAGGCGCGTACGGCTCCGCGTCCGAGAGTTTTGGAGTCAAAGAAATGACTGCCAGCCCGTGGATTGGATTACTTTCCATTAGCTCAGCTCTGAGATAACCTTGCCTTACATAAAGGCGACAGAGGCACCCAAGATTCGATTATGTGAAACGTTCCCCCTCTGTGTGCAGTCGCTTTCAGTACAGGCCGGAAGGTTCTTATTATCGGAAATCCAAACTTACCAGGCAAACACACATTATACAAGGGTTGTCTGTGATAAATGGTATCTGCAGAATTTCTCCTTCATTTTCACATTTTGCGACGGAGCCTGAAACAGAAATAAAAGTTTCAAACCACTGACATGTGTCAATCCCCACCCAGCTGTTTTTGGAAACTGTCCTCGTCACGCTCACGTTTAACCCCTGCTCCGTTCCTATCCTCCAGTTCTAAACCTTCCCTAAATCCGCCCATTTTGAGGCAGCGAGGATGTTCGGCGTTTCCACAGGGAACTGGGAAATGCCTGGCCTTTCACTGCCACACAGACCTAGACTTCCTTTGTGCCCCAGTTAGAGCAGAGAAGGACGCTTTTTCTCTTCTCAGATGACGTGTGGGGAATAACGAGTACTCCATGCAAAGCAGGATACTCCTGTAACGACAGATCCAGAGCTCCCTGCAAACAGCTTGGAGCTGCCCACTGCGCTCAAAGGGCTTGGACCAGGGGTAAAGCATGCGCCCTAAGCCGAGCATCCTCTTAGTGCGGGACACTCAATTGGCAAAGGAGTCAAAATCAGCAGGCTGACTGTCAAAGGGAGACTAATTAGAAATCCCTTTATGGTCCTTGTGCTGATTAGCCTGTGTTGGGTCATGCTGGAACCGCTGCTCCGAATTGTCTCCTCGCTCACACTAGGAATTGGCTCAGCCTTCCCCCCCCCACACCCCCCCCCCCCCCCACCCCCGCCCCCGCCCCCCCGAGAACCGA
>VXBZ01008623.1:157794-173245 GCA_013399135.1 Heliornis fulica
TCCCCCCGCGGCAGCCGCGGCACAAACCCCGGCGGTCGGAGCCGGCCGCTCTCCGGGACCGCTGTCGTCCCCCCGGCCCCGAAGGGGCTTTCTTCGGGCCACCCCGCTCAGCCCCGGGGTTGCCGCTCGCCCTTCGGGACAGTCCGGGGCTCGGCCGGGTCGGGCTGGGGAGCAGCAGGGTGACAGAGCCCGAACCTGACCTGCCACGGGGGTCCCCCGGCACATCACTCCCCGGTGGGCTGTAGCCTCCGCAGCTCCTCCTGGACACTTCCCAGCAGCAGGTCCACGCTTTGCTGTCCCTGGGGATAAGCACGGGCAGTACCGGCTACAGGCACCACCGAAACAGGATTCCCACGCACACGCGTGGCCTGGAGGGGATGAGACTTGCCGTGGGTGGCGGGAGGTTTGTCTGGGTGTGACAGCGCGGCTTTTACGGGTCGGTTTCCTTCAAATCGCGATGTTTCATTCGGGGAAATAAATGCTCTCTGAAACCAACTGCTCTGATGACAGGTCGAAAAATGTTTTCAAGACCTACACACGTTCTTGTTTTCTCTCTCTGGGTTTGAGCTATTCCTAAAAAGCTCACGCAAGTGGCAAGCCAGGTGAGGGGCAGGCTGGTACGTACAGGACTCTAAAATCCAGATTTGCATGTTCATTTGAAGAAGAAAACCCCAAAGCCAAGGTCTCTGCCAGCCTGCACCACAGTTCTAAAAAATAAGATGTGCACACCTCATCTCTAATTACATCACCTGCCTTTAGGGTAGGAAGCCAAAGTCTTAAAATAGCTAAAACTGCACCAGTGATAGGGACGATGGAAAACCAATACTGGTAAACTCGTAGGCAGCCCTAGCAGCATCCCTACTTGTGTAAGGAGGGAAAGCCTGCTTTCCTCTGATCCCCCAGGCTCAAGCCACACGGGCTGAAGGTGCACAGGCAAACATGATAACTTAGATGCCATTAAAGGGGGTTTATATTCCCTAAAAACACATGCACAACACAAAATCTGGTCCACGTTGTGTATAATACATAACAAAGTACATTAATAGAATGCAGGCAAACTAGATATATTTTTTTTTTAATATAATCCTCATAATTCCCTGCATTTTAAACACAGACAAGCCTGTAGAGGTACACATTATTACATTACACACTACCCCAGAAGAGATCTTCACAGGTCCAAATGCTTTTTTTTTTTTTCTTTCCATCGGAAAGATCTACTGCATCTTTTGGCAAAATGGCTTTTTCTTACTTCTCTATCTGTAGTCAGTGGCTATGTTTCCCTTTTCTAATCCCACTGCAGGCACAGCCCTTCTAAAGCAACAGCCACAGGGAAAGAAATCCACCCTAATAATTTCTCAAGTGACAACTACCACAGGAGAGTACTTATATCATTGCGTGCACTTGAATCTTCTCTTCGTGATGGTCTAAAATTCATTAAATATTTACTTCATCTGGTGTGAGAAACACACAAATCACAAGGAGGGCATCAAATAACAACTCACACATCCAACTAACAGCGGGGAACTTGCTAAAATACTCTGAAAATGCAAAATGTTTCATCTCCTTTGTAAAAAAAAAAAGACAAGAGGTGACAGCAACGGAACTTTCACACTCAATCCCTGCCACAACTCGTTCAGTTAACAAGAATACACAATGAAATCATACCTAAGGCAGGGCAGTTACAGAGCAATTCATGCAGATTTGTTAGAGTCTTACTTTTCCTGGGGTGGGGGGATGGTGGGACCAACACTAAAGCATCTCCAACACGCTGATTAGGCCTAAAACTTACCTCCAAACCAGCATCTTTAGGATGAGAACACTGTCCATGGGGTGAGCTCACTGGGGCCGTGGCTCATCGAGGAAGAGAGATGTTTGTTGGTTGTGGCAGCCTCTGTTTCCTCCTGATAGTGAAAACGGTGACATGTCACAAAGGAAGATCATTCTCTCATTTAAGTCTCTTGGGAAGCAACACCCAGCCTGTGAGGGTAATAACCCATCTTAATCCTCCCACCTTAGTTTCACCCATTCAGTGCTACAGGTATGGTATTTTTCTCAGCTTTTTTTACCTCTTCCTTACCCTGTCTCCCACATCTACCTTATCAGAGGCCAGCATCACTTTCTGGTTGCAATGCCACATGAGGTACAGTTTCAAGGGCTTCTTTCCCTTCTGCATCCCTGTTTGAAGAGGTACTCTTTTTTTTTTTCCAAGCAACACCAAAAGCTGCAGTAATTTTAGCAAAATCAGAGTGTCACACTGAAAACCATTTCCTGATATCGGACATGCACAGAGACTTTGTCCCATGCCAGTGGTTAAACCAGGAGTCATGTAATCAAGAACCTTACCTATGTTGTATAAGCATCACGTGGTATCAGTTGTTACCAAAAGGATACATCCATTAGTTCTGTTTATTGGTCAGCTTGGGCTCGTCACAGAATCACACAGAATGGTCTGGGTTGGAAGGGACACCAAGGATCAAAGAGTTACAAGCCCCCTGCCACAGGCAGGGCCACCAACCTCCAGGTCTGGAGCTAGATAAGGTTGCCCAGNCGAGGTCGCCACACAGCCTTCTCTTCTCCAGGCTGAACAAGCCCAGCTCCCTCAGCCTGTCCTCACAGGGGAGGTGCTCCAACCCCCTGATGATCTTCGTGGCCCTCATCCAGCCTGACAGAGCAGTAGCTGCTCATAAACGTCACTTTGTATGCAATTCACCTCCTTCTCCAGTGACACTGTCCCAGCAGCCAGCCATAAAACAACACCAGCTGTTAGCTGGTCATAACAGAAGCTCAATTTAGCACCCACCTACAAAGAAAAAAACAAACCCAAACTGTTACAGTTAACAATAGCAACAGTGAAGATGATGTCAGCCATCACATTCACATCTACCTTCATGATTATTTGTTCTACTGGAAAGTCAAAACTAGTGGAGACCCCATCCTGGATGGGCTACACAATTCCCCCAGAAGTGAATCACAGAATTGTAGGGGTTGGAAGGGACCTCGTGAGAACATCAAGTCCAACCCCCTTGACAAAGCAGGTTCCCTAGAGCAGGTCACACAGGTCAGCATCCAGATGGGTCCTGAGTATTTCCAGAGAAGGAGACTCCACAACCCCCCTGGGCAGCCTGTCCCAGTGCTCCATCACCCTCAGCATGAAAAAGTTCTTTCTCACATCAGTGTGGAACCTCCTGTGGTCCAACTTGTGGCCATTGCCCCTTGTCCTGTCCACACAGGCCACTGAGAAGAGGTTGGCCACCTGCCTTTGTCTCCCACACTTCAGATATTTATAAGCATTCATGAGATCCCCTCTCAGTCTTCTCCAGGCTGAACAGCCCCAGCTCACTCAACCTTTCCTCACAAGGGAGATGCTCCAGGAACTTAATCATCCTTGTGGCCTCCACTGGACTCTCTCCAGGAGATCCCTGTCTGGTTTGTACTGGGGTGCCCAGAACTGGACACAGGACTCCAGGTGAGGCCTAACCAGGGCAGAGTAGAGGGGGAGGGTCACCTCCTTCCACCTGCTGGCTACACTCCTCTTAATGCACCCCAGGATCCCACCGGCCTTCTCAGCCACCAGGGCACACTGCTGGCTCATGGCCAGCCTGTCATCCACTTTCACACAAGAGAGCAGATGGGACTTACTCTACTGCATCCTTTGGTGGCTGATCTGGTCTTCCCAGTGGAGTCACTGGGCTGCAGCCCTTCAGATGGGCTGCAGCCCTTCAGATGCTTCTGTGTGTTCATTCCTCTCTGCGTTTAATCGTGTTTTCCAGTTAGGAGTGTCCACCAGCAAACGGTACTGCTCTCACGGCCTCTTTTCCTCCAGGAGATAACGTTAACAGACCTCAAGACTGGCCTGAGTGTATCAACGAGGCACTCCTGACAAAGCTCCCTGGCTGCAAAATATTCAGAAACTAAATGGATGCAAATGAGGTCTGGAGACCACACTAAGAGGTTTTAAAACTGTAACGGGATTAAAAATGGCATGTGGTCAAAGTCTTTAAATAAAAGGAAAGTACAAGAAAGTATCTAAAAGTTACAGTGAGACTTACTTGAATAAATGTTTATAAATTTGATCAAACAACTCATCATTTTGACAGTTTTCCATAAACCCCTGGAACATGCAAAGCATTTAATTTATTTGTGGCAAGATAAAGATAATGAGTAACATTTTTAAAGTTTATTCACACAGAATGTCCTGGCACAGACAAACTTGCATAGTTCTATTGTTTAAATTACATTTTCTAAGAACTCAAAAAAAAAAGTTAGCCTTACAAAAAGGAGATTCTCATTGGAAAAGTCTTAGAAAGGGCCCTTGTCATCCATATCCATACAAATGCAGACCAAATGAACAGAGCATATACTAAACCAAATATAAACATCACCCATACCTCAAACTGGAAAATACTTGTATGCAGCAGAAAATACTGCTCCAGTGGGCTGATATAGTGGTCCACATCAAATGTGCTAAAACAACAAAAGAAGTGAATTGTAACAGAAGTGTTGATGCTGCCTTCACTATGGGATTCCCAGCAGAAGCTGTTGGAGAGGCCACAGGCCAGGCAAACAGACTGAAGTGGCGTACGCTCCCATTCCTGTTTGTAACTTCACTGCTGTAAATAGTTTTGTCTTCCAGAGATAATAAAAGTTATTTTGTGTGAGCTATGTGGGTTTTGTGTTGGCTTTAACCTGGAACATCTGTGTCTGCTCAAGGGTAAGAGCTAAGGAAATCCCACGAAGAGTGGCACACACGAGGTGGTGCTTTCTTTCCAGCTGGTGGGACGGCCCACAGCCCGTGTTTCACCCGGCTCTTGGCCTGGCTAATCAATGTGAATAAACAAGGACTACATGAAAAGGCATTTTATAAAATAGAAGATCGATGATGCAGATGACTGCAGACCCTCTCTGTCCTACAGACAGCCTCTCTGCATGTACAAAAATTCTTAAACCCATACCTCGCCCCCCCTCCCATTAAAATAAGACAAGACAGGAGAACTTTTTCCCTGTAGCCAGGATCCAGTCCAGGAGCAGCTGCCCCTTCCAAGCACAGAAAAGGAAAGGCTCGTAGTGTTACTGACCGGCAAGTTTCCCAGATCATGCATCCTCCAAGATCATCATTTTATCACTTCACCTACCGAGACTCTCTTGTGAGCTCATTCCTCCTGCTGCTGTTCCTGTTTTAGAGCAGATTTTCTCCCAGGACTTTTTTTGATTGACAAGTAAAGACTTAAAAAAAAACCCAAACCCAACCCAAATAAACCCCTCAGCCCTCTGAGGTGAGTCTTGAGGAATGAACTATACATCGGCTCGGGGCCTCCCCACGTTCACATGGGTGCCCTCATTCACACCCAAACGAGTGAGAAGAGACTAAGGGCCATTAATTTTAAGTCACCTGTAATAAAAAAGCCACAGCTTGTCGACAGTGGCAGGTAAAACAGACCAGCTGCTGTGTGTGGGAGCTGCTGGCAGGTGGCAGTGTTGGGAGCCCGGCAGCCACGGAGAGGGGTGAGCTGGAGATGCCTCCAGGTTTAGCCTGAGCAGCGGATCTGCTTACAGCCCTCTGACCCATCGCTGCTCATGTCCTGCACGGCGGAGATGCTCTCTTGGCTCGTCCTCTGAGCGCGGGGTTGTTTGGGGTTTTTATATTTTCATTCATCTGGCTTTGGCTGTACGGGACATTCCCATTCGTTGTCCCTGGAATCAGCACAGCATCCCTTATTTTATCTGGAAATGGGACAGTTAGCCAAAGAATCCCCATTTCTTGTTAGTTTCCAGATACAAAGCTTAAGCAACCTGCTGATTACTTCTTTTCTCTTAAGAATATTGCCCATGCAGCATCACAGCTAGTACAGATCAGAAATCCTCCCTACTATTTCTTCCTGGCTTCTGATTGAAATGAAGCACACCCAATAAAGCATTGGTACCCGGTCTGTCCTGCTGACTGACAGCACCACACACAGAGGGAGCAATGAGCTGACAATCATGGACAGTCTTTTCCAGCTCCAACCACCAGGATATGTTCAGATAAACATGCATGAGCAAATTGGGGTAATCCTGCACCGATACGATGAAACTTCTGCCTGGTTATGCAGTGTCATAATGATTCATAATCAATTGATTATTAAATTATTAAAAAAAATACAAGATTTAATAATGACACCAAACTGCCCATTAATCTCATTGACATGTTAAACCCTGGGATATTCTGCATGTGCTTAGGCCCAAAAAGAAGAAATTAGCAAGTATACAAAAGTAAAAATTCATTACAAAAAAAAAAATAAGTCTTATTTTGCTACCAATTCACCCAGGTCAGATGAATCTCAAACCTTCACAAAAAAAAAAAATCACAGAGCCACTTGGGCAAGAGAAAAAACATACTTCCAGAAGGCTGTGTGATTCAGTGTGATTCATCTGCCTGCCTCCTGGCTCTCTAAAATTCTTTCAAGGGGAGAGGAGAGCATCATTAAATGTGCCAGAGGCTTTCAGTGGCATTAAGCAGATCTGCAGGGGGGTTGCTGCCAAATCCCCACGTGCTCTGACAGGGGCATACCCCTAAACACATCATTTAGAAGCAGGAGAGGAACAGAGGCAGTGTACAGTATTTACTTTGGGAAAGTATCAGTCACATGTCCTGTATATATTAGCAGGTTAAACCCAGGAGAGTCAGCTGAATTGCCTGTGACAAAAAAACCCCAACCCAATTTATCAACAGTTTTAAGGCTTCACCAAACTTTAAATATGCATTTACATGTGGTGTATGCTATTTATTTTAGGTGTCTTTAAACACAGCCACTGAGGTACCCTTCCACACAGACTTTAAAGTCTCAAGGTAGTGGCTGGCAGGTATCCTGACATACAAAATGATGTCTTCTGAGAGGCTGGCTGGTGAAAAACTATTTCCAGAACAGAATTTGTGGCTTATTTGGGGTTTAAATTGAGCTAGTTTGAAAATCAGCGTAAAGCCACCTCTTTACTAAGTCACCTAAAATTCTAACTGGTTTATAATAGTGCTCTGCTTTGATCAAATTTGCTTTAACAGTCTTATGTTTTGATCAAGCTGAAGTCACTCTGTGTAGCTGCAGAGTAGTTTGTATCGGTACAGAGGTCAGATAATCAATAAGATAACCATTATTAAACAGAGGAAGGCAATGCTGGAAGTAGTTTGGAATCTGCTCACTGTGCTCACCACATAATCTAGACCCTTCATTTACAACAATTTACACACCAGAGTAGGCCTGGTGAGGTCACTGAGAATAATCACATCACAGGCAGAAGGACTGTAAGCACATGCTGCAGCAGGTCCCCAGAGGAAACAGGGATAACTCCATTCAAAAGCCAGGTGACTACAGCACTGGGGTGCCCCTGAAGGGGCTACATCTCCTGGGACCCTGAGGAGGAGGAACTTGGGCACGTAGCACTCTGAAAGCTCAGCACTGAGTGCTGTGCACAGAGCTCACCTCCAGGCCACCTCCACTCCAGAAGCAGCCGAAGATACTCCCCCATGTTTAATTAGTCCTTGGATGCAAGCTGGCACCGGACAGAACAATCCACAAAGGTGTCATCCACAAGCTCAGCCACGCAGCAGTCAGTGCCTAGGGTCTCCCAGGCCCTCCTTGGGAGGCAGAGGTTTCATGGAAGCTAGGTAGAAAGAAACCCAGAAGTCCACCTGGAACCCTTTGAAAGAAAAGGCGTAACATGATGCTGACCCTGTACTTACAGGCAACGCTGAGGAGCTGTGTAATGTGGCTGCCCCCTGGCATTGCTTGGATGGCTCACTTGGGACATACATAGAGTGGAGCACCTGCAGGATGGAGACCATAAGAGAGAGATCATCCTGGATGGGGCTTCTTAACTCTCACAATTAACTTTCTCAGATGGACTTGTTTTGAAGCAGGTGTTTCCCCTTCATTAACGTTCCTATCAAGAAAGAAAAAGATCAATTAATAAATCACAGCACCGAGGGTTTCACCATCCCAGAGTGGAGCTGCTTTCACTTTGGTTGTACC
Source organism: Heliornis fulica (assembly GCA_013399135.1). Taxonomy (NCBI): domain Eukaryota; kingdom Metazoa; phylum Chordata; class Aves; order Gruiformes; family Heliornithidae; genus Heliornis; species Heliornis fulica. Next base: position 165,798 of record VXBZ01008623.1, read on the forward strand.
AGAAGTTAATGACAGCAACTGGATGGCTTCTGCATTTCTGTGCATCTTTCTTTGAAAATAAATTAAAAAAAAAAATCACCCCCACACACTTCAAATGATGATGAACTGGCATCTGAGCATCCCTCAAAATGACAGCACAGGACATCTATTAGAGAAAGCCACACTGTGAGCAGCGAGCCAGTGCTCACAATGGTTCCACACTTTGCTTTCTGGATCCATTCCAAGTGGATGAACAGACAGCACCATTCCCAAAATGCAGGAATTTTGTTATTATGAAGCAGCCGGAGGACGACAATCAAGCCTCGGCTTTGTAATGATAGGATTTCGAAAAATGGCCATTTATTTTAAAATAGGCTCTGTGGTTTGTGAGGCTGTTTCTGCAGAGCACAGAGAGGATAAAACACACATACTTCCAGAGGCTTTCAGCTGCTGGCCCAAGTGCAGAAAAGGATTAAGACAAGACAGCTTGAATTTACATGATGCAGACTAGAAGTCATGAGGAAGAAAAGGTGGCTCTGAAAGCTACAGTTTGTTTTCTCCTTGGAGAGATGCAACACAAACCTGTTTGGTTTTTTGTTTTTTTTTCCACAGCCAGCAGGATCCAGCCAGACTGCAAAGGTGGGAGCATGGCAGCAGCCTGACAACAGATCCAGTCACCTGCGAGCATATTCTCCAGACCTGGAGTCTCACTCTGAGCCTCCCTGAACCACAGACCTCGAGTTTAACTGGGGTAGCTAGAAAATGAGCAAAATCCAAATTATCAGTTAGTTTTGATACCATGGGCCTTAGTGAGGGAAAGGACAGGGCCAGAGCCAGCCTGGCAGAGGAGCCAGAGGTACATGAACCCAAAGATATCCCCGTGGGCACGCAGTAACGGTGAAGACAGACATGGGAGCCTGTAGGGAGAGGCAAAAACCACAACTGTACCAGTTTATGAGCATTTTCTAAGTACCATCTGGGGCTACATTGTGTGAAGGGGGGAGCCAGGTGAGCCCTCTGATGTGAGCCAGGTAGAGGCAAGAGCTGGGGGGATTTGTGGCGAGTCCTGAGGGATGCTGAAGCAGCAAAACTGTAGACACAGCTTCTGCTGGCGCTGCGTGCCGGCACAGGACATTTAACCTTGAGAAGCAAAGCCGAGCATCCCTGCTCCTGCCCTGTTCAGGAGTGCAGAGGAGCCTGGGGAGAGGGGGAGGAGAGCCAGTGCGTGGCTCTGGGGTTGCCCAGGCACGCTGTCAGAGCCCTGACTGCCCCAGTTCTGGTTTGTCTGAGCTGAGTCAAGCCCACAATCATCTCACCGCAGAAGCCTCATGACTAACAGTCCAGCCCCAAGTAACGATGAAGCAGGCACACGAAATTAAGCAGGAGAAGGGTGCTCCTTTTGCTTGTACCCTCTGGCTGTTTTTTGTTGTGTTTGGTTTGGGGTTTTTTTTCCTGTGAACTCAGATGTCCTCTGGCCACTCTGGTGAGTAAGTCTACCATTTTGGAAGCTGCTCCGCCACACCCGCGGGATGCTGAATCAGTGAGAGTTACACAACGTCGCTATTTATGGGCAGTACCATCTGCTCACCTCTGCTGCTCAGTCGCCTGCAGCGGTGCACGGCTGGTTTCAGGCAGGAGGTTGCTACTGACATGGGAAAAAGTGATCTGGAGAAGGAATAAATTTCTCTTTAAATATAGTGACTGCGGCAGCACCTAGAATCATAGAATGGCTAGGGTTGGAAGGGACTCCCAGAGGTCCCAGAGGGACACCCCCAACTAGATCAGGTTGATCAGGGCCTCATCCAACCAGGCCTTGAACAACTCCAGGGATGGGGCATCCACCACCTCCCTGGGCAACCTGTTCCAGTGCTCCACCACTCTCACAGGAAAGAACTTTTTTCTAATATCCAATCTAAATCTCCCTCCCTCTATTTTGAAACCATCACCCCTTGTCCTGTCACAACAGGCCCTACTGAACAGCCTCTCCCCATCTTTCTTGTAGGCCCCCTTGAGGTACTGGCAGACCGCTAGAAGGTCTCCCCGGAGCCTCCTCTTCTCCAGGCTGAACAGCCCCAACTCTCTCAGCCTGTCCTCGTAGGAAAGGTGCTCCAGCCCCTTTATCATCTTTGTGGCCTCCTCTGGACCCTCTCCAACTGGTCCATGTCCTTCTTGTGTTGGGGGTTCCAGCACTGGACCCAGTACTCCAGGTGAGGTCTCCCGAGGGCAGAGTAGAGGGGGAGAATCCTCTCCCTTGCCCTGCTGGCCACGCTCCTCTGGATGCAGCCCAGGATGTGGTTGGCTGCTGGGCTGCAAGAGCACATTGTCGGCCATGCTGAGTCTCTCATCCACCAGCACTCCCCAGTCCTTCTCCTCAGGGCTGCTCTGGAGCCACTCTCTGCCCAGTCTGTAGTTGTGCCTGGGATTGCCCCGACCCAGATGCCAGACCTTGCACTTGGCCTGGTTGAACCTCATGAGGTTGGCACGGGCCCACCTCTCCAGCCTGTCCAAGTCCCTCTGGATGGCATCCCTGCCCTCCAGCGTGTCGACAGCACCACACCGTTTGGTGTCATTGGCAAACTCACTGAGGGTGCACTCCATCCCACTGGCCATGTCGCTGACAAAGTTTACAGTAGCAAGGCAATGAACACAGAAAGAGAGGAAGAGGTTTCAGTCAAAAGTCAACTTGGAAGTGCTTTGGTAACAAACCTTTGACCTGCAAAAACCAGGGTGCACGCAGGTTTCTATAAATAAAGTAAGCATGAAGCCTTCCCCAGCTCTATGAGACGAACCCCCCTCCCCCCCAAGGTAAATACCCGTGGACAAGCCTGTTGTTTTGAGACCTAAAAAACTTAACTCTGCTAAACACTCCAGGTTCAGACCTGTCTACCAGCTGTCTCCAAAGGACAGAGAGGTGGAAGAGCATTTGTAGAAATTGTTTTTCTGGCCAGTGCAATAATCCTGAACTCATAGGGCCAGGCTGTATTTTTTTTGCCTGTTAGTTTTTGTGCGACCAAAATTGTCAGGCTGAAGGTAGGAAGCTCACCAGGCTTAGCAATTAGGTCCTCTCTCAGCATGATGTAAACTGGAAGCAAAAGATCAGTGGCCAGGTTGGAAGAATTTGGTCTAAATGAGAGGCAAGAAAGGTTAAATGTATGAACTCTGTTACTCATTGGGATTTATTTGCTCAGTTCTAATTTTAATTTTGGTTAGCCCAATAAAAGGTATCACATCACCGTCTGGGTAGCTGTTGTACAAAAACACAATGCAGCTACCAACTTTCCCCCCTTGGATGACATACTTGGGCAGTAGCCCTTTAAAAAACTCTTCAGCTTCTTTAGAGAGCACATTTAGTTTTCCATTCATTATTTCCCTGATGCTGAAAGCAACGTTATTCATCCCAGAGAAGAATAGCTACACTGTATGTCAAAGGTTTAACCAAAACACTCGTTTTAAAACACATCTATGGGCAAAACCATCAATCTATGGTCAATGGGATATGGTAGGAGGAAAAAAAAAAAGAGGCAAAAAGGAAAATAAGCAAATTGCTTGAGTGACTAGTACCTACAAAAATGTGGATGATAGGAAATAGGACTGAAAGCAAAGGAAGGACACCTCTCCCTGTGAGATAAGCTAAGGAATGCTGAATGTGTAATTACTTTGTTTAAAGAGACAGAAAAGCAAAATCTGTTTTAATGCACTGTGCACCTACGCATTCACAACTCTTCCACCTTGTTTCTGCCAACCTCACCTGTACCACCTACATAGGAGACCAACCTTTACCTTCTCCACTCCTGTCTGCTGGCAGTGAGAAAGTATCACCAAACACCCGAATGCACCAATCCTTGGAGCACAGGTGAGGGAGGATTTCTCTTCTCAGGAGAGGACACTTCTCTGTGGCAGCTGGCATGGGAGCTTTAGGACATGATCCTGCTGGGAATCCAGCTCCTTGCATCTCTCCTCTTTCTCCTCTCAGGCCTTCTAGGCACTGCCAGAAGGATCAAATCCTTACAGCTGAAATACTGTTGACCAGAGCAATAGGCAAATCACAAGTCACACATCTGACTGCTTTTGGGGCTTGCACCCTGAAGCCCACAAAGCAGCTGTCCTCTGCCAGGATGAAAGGTAAGTGTCGTATGACCACGAAATATCAAGTTAATGCTGGACCATGGCACCCAAATATGCTGCCAAGAGAAACTTTCTTTGCTTCTACTGGAACAGAAGCAATTGCACCAAGTTAACCAAGCTGTATTCTCAGCAGTTACAGTCATCGCTCAAGCAGAAGGAAGACACTACACATCCAGACAGCTGGAAAAAAACAGTTCCTGTTATATATGTAGCAACTTGACTGTTCTCCAATATTTATGGATCCCAACTGCCTTCACTTCATTATACCATCAGGGGAAGAAAAAGTACAATAATCCCCTTTATGTCTCTTGTAATTGAATCCAACCACGATTATAATATATCGTGGGCACTTGAAGTAACTATTAATTATTGAATGCTTGCTTCATAATGAATTGGAATATCATCTGTTACAGACCAACTCCTTTATATATCCTCTAACACTTCCAAGATGCTGTGGAATTGGTCTATGCTTTAAAATGAATCAAGTAATAAAATCAATAGAATAAAAACTCGTTACTTTCCCAAACACACTGTAGACTTTGCGATACGGTCTCACCAGATTTAGCAAAGGAGGATGGGTCCAAGCCATCCTTGGATCAAAACCCTTGTTGTTTCCTAAAGTTGTCTAAGAATAGCACCTATGCCACATTCATTAACAATGATAAAATGTCTCAGTGTGACGAGAGGAGACTGGAGGTGCCAATTTGCGAAGAGCCCATGAAATTCAGGAAATAGTAATAACAACAACAAGAGTGACTGAGAGAAACCATGGCAACTTTTTAAAAAGATAGAGGAGATGGCCAAGCTTTCTGTTGACCAAATGCCAAATTAAGTAAGTGCATTCTTCTTAAGAGAACGCGTCCTGGAAATGCTTCTCTCCCATGCTCTCTTGGTCGGGGAGCGGAAGGGGAGCGTGCTGTCCGCTGCTTGATTTCCTGCACTATGTAATAGTGCTGCTCTGGTTGTTGAAAAGCTGCTATACATCATCTGAGAGTGACTTCATCTCACAAGTGGCTGAAGTAACACGTATAAAATGCTCTGGGTTTGTTGTTGGGGTTTTTTTTGGCCTCAGTTTATTTCACATGCAGCATCACTCTCTTCAAAAAAGCAGCCACTTCTGGGCTAGAATGGAGCAGCTATTGAAATAGTACTGACCAGTGAACCTTCAGGCATACTCTATTTTGGGACTAGTACCTTTTGGAGCAACCTTTGACTTATTACATCATCTAGTTAAGAGTTAGAGGTGCTTGTATGTCATCTCACTATAACATGCAGCCTCCAGGAAAAGAGTATGGATGTTCTCCTATCGAGGTCTGTGGCAAGATATTCAGTTAAATTCAATGAGAGTCAATTTAGGCCCCTAATCAGGTCACCGTAACGACTCAGGATGACTGACCTCCCTTCAAGGTTTCTGATCAGGCAGCAGCTTACATAACTGGAAAGGCTTTGATCTTGTTTCTGCAGTTATATACACGTCAGTGTGCACCCGGCCAGAGCTGCGGTGGAGGGTGAGCTAGGATCTGCAATGATCATTCCCACTTGGGAAGCACTCCAAGTCTCTGTTCCCCTTATAAAGATGAATCCAAGTATCTTATCACACACTGTTATCTTTTTGCTCCAGAATATTAACAAGTTTTGCCAAAAATAATTTCCAAAAGAAATATTTTCAAATGATGATAGTGTTTAAGTGGTGCTAGCAAACAAGTGAATAATTCAATATGCACAGGCTATATAGAATGGAAAACACTCCCATTTGGGCTAACATTTACATGCTGTAGCCCGAGGGTGTGGATCTCTTCCAGGGCTCCTGGTTACTTCTGTGATTTTTTTTTTTTTCCTCTTATGAAAAAACATGATTTTGCTCAATCCTTTCATTTTAAGGAGGATGGATAGTGAAAGCTTCAATACTGCAGGTTCATCTGCAAACGCGGGTGCCTCACGCACACATCATAAATCCAAGCACAGGACAGTCCATGCAAAGGAAACATCAACCTGCAAGCAGAATGTATAAAGTTATACTGATATTTTACTCCCCCTCTTGAATTCAACAATGTGAAACTTAGAAAATACAGTAACTTTAAAATAACAATTATACTTATTAAAACGTGCTTGCACATTGCATTTGCTTGTACTCCTTGCTACAGAAGATATAAGGATCAGGACACATCAGAGAATACCAGGGCAAATCATATAACTGGGTTACACTTAATCCATCCCATGATTAACCACGCCACTGGCTCATTTACTGCAAACAGAAGTGCCAGGTGTCTCTGCTGTGTTCTGACAGTCTCCTGGACAAAGAGTATTTCCCAAGTTAGCAGCTTCTGTACAGCAAACAGCTGTATCTTGCAAAGGAAAAGGAAAGAAATAATTATTCCTGCTACTCTTGACCACTGACCATTATAAGAAATTACAATACAGGAGTGATGGACAAGCAGAGAGAAGCTTCAGACTCTAAACCAAACAATGCTTTTCAGTCTTTATTAAAATATTAAACTTATGTTGAACTTGGTCACTGGAATATTCTCATAGGAACAATGCATTCAGAGCCACTGCTCACCTCGGTCACTTTTGCTCATTATAAGCCCGACCCTGTAGACACCGAGTGCCTCAGCCTCCCACTTGTTCCCACCTGAGAGACCTGGGGGCAGTCTGTCCCCTCAAAGTGATCCAGGCTCATGAACCCACAGGAAGTTACTCAAACTTTACCTCTGAGGTGAAAAGTCACCAGCAAACAGCATATGGAGATACCACATGAGTCCTGGTTGAGGCTTATGCTACAAGGGAGTAAATTAACATATCGGCACAATGTTAAGGGGTGACAACAAACAAGGATACAGGAAACTTAAGGTTGATTTCAAATAAAAAACTGATACAGAATCTTGGTTTCAGGAGTATGTCATATATTTTGCAGTACCTTTGCAGCAGTTTTCTCATGTTTATTTTTTAATATGTTATATATAAACAGGATATTCTGATAAGATGCAAAGATACTTATCCAATACGATGCTTATCCTGTATTATTATTTTTTACACTGGAAGGACATCACACAGAAATGCAATCTCTATCCAACAAATTTCAGTTTATGGCAGGAAATTACTCTTTTTAAGCAATATAAGAATATAGAAACTTATCTCTAATGCTGGCTGTACAGTTAAGGTTGAAGAGAAAACGACAAGACACAATAAAGCAAAGCCCAGCCTCTCGAAAGTAAAGATGTATTTTTCTCTGTCATAGTTTAATAAGAGATGGACAGAAGAATCAATTTGGGTCTGGAAACCACAGTCCTAGCTTGAACTCAGTATTCTGTTCAAAGCCCAAAAGATCAGCAGAGCCCAGACCT
>VXBZ01008624.1:278-18194 GCA_013399135.1 Heliornis fulica
GTCCGGTTCTGGGCCCCTCAGCTCAGGAAGGACATAGAACTCCTGAAAGAGTCCAGCACAGGGCCACTATGATGATGAAGGCAGTTGAACATCTTCCTTCTGAGGACAGGCTGAGGGAGCTGGGTCTCTTTAGCTTGGAGAAGAGGAGACCGAGGGGTGACATTAATAATGGCCAGTGATAGGACAAGGGGCAATGGGTACAAGGTGGAACATAGGAAGTTCCATGTGAATATAAGGAAAAACTTTTTCACTGTGAGGGTGACGGAGCACTGGAACAGGCTGCCCAGAGAGGTTGTGGAGTCTCCTTCACTGGAGACATTCAAGACCAATCTGGACACGTTCCTGTGTGATTTAATCTAGGTAGGTGATCCTGCCCAGGCTGGGGGGTTGGACTAGACAATCTTTCAAGGTCCTAACATTTTTCAAGTCACAGAAACACACATGACATGCTGTCACTCCATCAGATGACTTCCCTAAAACATTATATGATAGAAATGAGTATCAGTTATCAATCATTCTTTTTACTTTTAAGAAATGCCAGAATCAAAGAAGGGAGAAAACAATGGCCAAGCACTCAGAGGAAAAGATTTTTAAAGCAACTGAGCAATCAACTGGAACGGAGGCATGAAGATATTTTTTTCCTCTAAATCTTTTCTTTTTATTATCATTATTCTTATATCCAGATTATATTGCTTAACTCTTTTTTTAAAGGAGGCAACTCTTCTTTTTGGTCCAAGGTATTTAGCTGTAAGCATATTCAAAATGAGTATGAGCTGACACAGGACATGACTTTGTCAATCACACATAAGTGCAAGACTTCAGGTACTAATTGCACTTAATATCTACATCAGAAGCATTACTGATGTCCTTTCTTCCTAATTTATATGGAAAATGAATAAAAAATAAGGTATGAAGAGCCTTCTTCATCTGCAAGCTTCTTAACTACCTACTTAAATCACCTAAATGCCCTCAATCAAATGCAGTCATGACCAGAACACATTAGTGACGTGGTAGAGCCATCTATTGATTAACAAGAAGAAAGGAATAACGATAAATTATTTCTTTCACCATTGAATTCAGAGGCAAATATGAAAGTATTTCAGTATATACATTACTCACAAGAGTAATTTTCAGTTTGAAATTTGTTAACTCCTGGTAAACCAAATACAAGTTCTGAACAGCTGAAGCATAACAGACTGAATTATTTTAAATCTACAGAATCATTTATTTAGACAAAGTAGGTCTTGCAGCCAAAAAACTTTTATTCACACTCTTGAGATTGATAAAGGCTAAAATAATGCAAGACTTCAGGTAAAGCAATAGGTACTCTGGTCTAATACATTTAGTACTATTTGACTGGTGCTTCAAGTTTTAATCCGAGTTTTCTGTCTCGTGTAAGATTGAACGTTTTTGACACAGAAGTGCTTTTTTTTTTAAGGCAAAAGTAATAGTTCCAAAAAATGTTAATGCTTGTTAAAATATAAATTTAATATTTCAGAAGGCTGATTTCCTATTAACATAAAATATTGACAAATGGTTGTTTGGGGTTTTTTTGACGGACCATTACTCTAAGCTACCAAACACACTATGGGAACATAAAACCAAAATAATATTTTGTCCTTATCCTCCACATTTCAATTCTGTATCTCTGCTTAAAAAATAAGTGGAAGAAAAGAATGGGAATAGGAGATGACTTTCAATGCATTAAAAGTAAAGCACTGTACAGTATAGTCACCATACAAGGGATTTACTTTATCAAATTCACGCAAAAAGTGATTTTAAACTTAATGGTATAATGCTAAACAGAACTATAGCATAATATTGTGAACATGCACATCCAGACTAAATGGTTAGCTGATGCAAGAGTTAATTCTTCTACAAGAGTGTTACTGAGGTCAAGCACATAGTAGTTTGTTTTCAAGCTTGACAGTCAGTCTGGCAAGGTCATCCTTGTGAGCTGGACTTTCTATCCTCTCAATTTCAAAGGCAGAGAGAGATGCACCTCTTGTGTCTGTAGATTAGTTTTGTTTAGCTAAACAAAAAGGGGGGCCTACAAGAAAGATGGAGAGGGACTCTTTGCCAGGAAGTGTAGTGACAGAACAAGGGGTAATGGGTTTCAACTGAAAGATCTTTAGATTAGCTATGACGAAGAAATTCTTCCCTGTGAGGGTGGTGAGGCCCTGGCACAGGCTACCCAGAGAAGCTGTGGCTGCCCCCTCCCTGGCAGTGTTCAAGGCCAGGTTGGATGGGGCTTTGGGCAATCTGGGCTAGTGGAGGGTGTCCCTGCCCATGGCAGGGAGTTGGAATTACATGGGCTTTGAGGTCCCTTCCAACATAAACCATTCTTTACTTCTAAAGAATTTACTTTACGAAAGCATTTCGTTCATCAGCCTTACAAAACTAGAACCACCCTATACCATGAACTTCTATAGAGGTCACAGAGCTGTGCTGAAACTCAAACCAAACAATTTGAATTAAAAAAAAAAATCTATCCTGTTATAGATCTAAAACACTATGTGACACAATTTTTAATAGTTTACATTTCCGTATACCCAAATAGAGTTACAATGTACTTAACTGACACTGTTCAAACCCCACGTGGTGTAAGAAATATAGAAAATTTAAAATCAAAGCAGACTATACAAAGGAAAATGTCTATTATTTTTAATTAGTGTAACAATTTCCATTTAAACTGCAGATAAATTTAATACTAATTACTATTAGTTTTCTTAGTGCATTTGATGAACGTGCCCTTTTTCTCACTTAATCACTAATAAATATTGTATTAAATCACTGTTTAAGGTCTTTCAACTATCTGCTCTTCTAGAGATCTTGTTATGTAGATTAATATACAGTTTATGAGCTGTCTGAGATGACCTATATGGCCTTCAGAATATCTCAAGACACAATTCAGTAATACAATGAAATAGATACAATCATATGCAAGCACAAAATCTTTTTAAACACATCCATGTATTTTTCAAGCATGAAGACAGAAACTTACTTGAAGCAGCAGTAGCCTGTGCTTTTCATTCAGCTAATATCTTAGATTTCTCTCTCCTTTAAGCTATGCATCCAGTATACAAAAAAAAAAACAAACAAACAACCCAATCATGACAAGTTACTGAAAACTGCCACTTACTGAGTGTTATGTTAAATACAAAATTTCCATCTACTTTTCCTTTTAGCTTTTCGGGACATATTTAATATAATGTAATGACTTAGTATATAATAAAATGACTTGTTATTTTTATTACCACTATATAAACTCAAACACAAGTAATTATGTTAACTTATAGTTCAGAAATTAAACAGCAGGTTAGAAGCTTAAAAGGCTATTGTATTACACTGTAATAATATTGCATTAAATATTAACATGAGGATCTCTCAGTTCAAGAACTAAACTTTATGTTTAAATGCAATGGTTTTCCATTCATTTGGCAGGCAGCAAAGCTTTCGTTATATTTAGAAATTTGAATGAAGTAACAGCTTAGTAAGTAAGTGCTGATATTAAGCATAAATGTTGATATTAGAAAGGACTACTGCTATGTCTACTGCTGTAGATAACCCACAGCTGGTGGGCACAACCGGAACTGATTTTATACACTCAAGTCACTCCTAAATCTCCTGACTCTGCAAATCTAATAGTTACATCTCTCCTTCTCCACAAAGGGGGAAGAAGTACTCAAGAGTTGTGTAAATCAGTGAGGTAAACATCCAGGTATCACTTTAACTATAAATTCACTGCAGCACTAACTGCGTACTGTGCGACTCAAACATTGTTCTTGGCCTTCCGCTTGAAGAAAGGCATTTCATTAGCCTGAAAGGGGAAATCTAACGATGCCACGTGTTGAAATACTTCATCATCATTTGGTGCTACAGAAAAGCCTGCTGTGTGTCCTCACACTCTTTGCACAAGTGTGACTGTTTCTCTCTAGTTAACAAATTTTAGCTTGCATTAAACCTTATCAGTAAACACGGCAGTACTGCAAAATCAGCAATTAAGGCCTCAATAGCTTCCACCAATTAGGGCTGTTGTGTGCCAAGAGCTGCAGCAGAGACAGATTGTGTGCTGGGTTTATTAACTCATTCCTTTTGCAGCGGAACAGCCAAGTGCCTCTTCTCCGACCACAGTAACGTAGATATAGCAGTTTTACAGTGACATACACCTGTGCCTTAAAAACTGAAACAAGCCTCCCAGATGACTGTGAATTTTTCATTTGGAAGCTTTCACATCCATCCCAACATGACTACTGTCTCCGTTAGTGAAGTACAATCTACACATCGCTATACCTGCTGCTACACAGTCAGCACTTCTTCTGCCTGTTCCAGTTTTGACCTAAGCCCAATGGTTTCCCCACCTCTGTAGCATCATGCCCTATCAGTGCCTTCCCCGATCCCCAGGAAAATAAATAATACAAGACCTTATTCATGTTGGTGACTGTTTCTTCATCCATTTGGAGAAGGGAACTGTTACAATCAAGCTTTGGGAATCCATATGCACAGATACGATAGGCAGAAATAGGTGATAAATTTAGATGGAGAGAAATCTTTCAGCGAAAAAACTAACACGAGACTTTGAAGGATATTTTTAACATTTCAGATGCTGAGAGTGTAAGCTCTTTCAGGCAGGGCCCATGATGTTGTTAAGACATTTCTATTCTCCCCTGCACAGTTCGACAGTGATTAATTTGCACTGCAGCACTGAAAATCCTGAACAATTATAAACTGTGGTCTTCCAAAGTGCCGCACATCTTCAGCAAATTTTTATTTATTTATTTAAATACAGGCAAAGAGGCAGGCCTATGAGGAACCATATCATGAAAGTCAGATTTCCTTCAGCAAGAAGTCTAAATGTTATAAAATGTCATCCACTGCATCTGTCAGGATAACCAATGCAATATTAACAGAAATTCACGTAACTGAGTGCATTTAATATGATCATTAATATTTCAGACTGATTTTGTGCAAGAAGAAAAAAGAAGAAACCAAGATGTGTGCGTAACAAAATTTATATTTCATGAACCTTAATTGCTGTAACTAGGGCACAGGGATTAAAGACCTATGCCTACAGCATCTGGTCCTGAGGACAAAAATATTACACAAGAATTGCAATTTTTCATTTCAGAAATTAAGTTTTTTAACCCTCCTGATTCTGAAGAAAAGCTGAAACATGAAATCCTAACCATACACACTTACATGGGATGCATTCCTAAAATTACTTATCTACCTAAACAAATAATTTTGAAAATTCAGAACTGCTTTATCCAGCTTAGTTAATAATGACATTTTCCGGAATTGAGTGAACTTTATTAAACTGCTGCAACAAAGGACTGAATGAAACTTGATACAAGCTTTCACTGCTATGATGAACCCTGTGGCTGGTGCATAACACCTGCAAACACACAATTTCAGAGGTATTTATTCAACCAAGGGGCTTCTTCAGCAAAGGTCTTACTCTGTACATGTACATAAATTCACTGACAGCCTAACTTAGCAGACACTAGTCATGATTAAAAATTAAGACTCTCTTGGCAATGTGTTGCAAGTCAAGCTTCTGTTTTCACTGTTTCACTCATAACCATCCTCACAGGCAGTTATGCTTGCTTGATAGCTCTCTAAAGCTGACTTCAAAGAGTAGCAAGTTGCATCCCCTGCCTCAAATTCCCTGGCTTAATTCAATTCATCTACTGAACATCCTGCTCAGCTGTGAGCACCAGCAAGAACACAGCTGTAGCACTACTCTGGGTAAGCTCAGGTCAACAAAAATCAGTATCATTTACAACTTTTTGCACTTTCTTAGACTGAAGAACCTGACATAACCGAAGGAGATTGTATTCCTTCATATGCTTTTCTACTAAGAAGGGAATATGTGACCCATTAGGTCTTTTTTTTTTTTTTAGTACAAGTAAATCAATTCAGTATATTAGGAAGTGTATCTGTTTAAATGAGAACAGATAATTACTCTTTCTTGCAATGTCCAGATTACAGAGGGGAAAAGTGTTAATTTTGCTATCAGGTGATCAATGCTTTATCTACAGGCTGGTCTAGGAAATGTTTCAAATAAGGAGAGGGAAGAAACAAAGAAACAGATTCTGAAGAATTAAACCAGAGGCACCACCTCACTACAGTTTTAAACTCTTGTTCACACTGCAGCAGAGAAGAGATTCACACAGAATATTTCTTTTTAGAAGAGATTACTATAAACAACAGAATAAAATTATACAGAAACACAGAAGGACTGATTTGTTGTTCAGAGGAGAAAAAAAATAAAAAGGGTAACAGGCAAAAATTATTTTCTGACATCAAGAGTTCTGAAAAATACACCTCCGAAACCGTTTTGAAATGTATTTAACCTCTGGGTTCTCTTAGGACATAAATTGCATTATGGTATAACTGTGTCAAAGTAATGTGTCAAAATTGTGTCAAAAATATTTTGAAGTCTATAAAATACACACATTTACTTTTCTATTTTCTCCTTCAGTTCAAGAAATCCCAAAGCACTACATCTAAACACTGTAGGTATATTATGGTATAAAAGCTGTTAGAGTAACATTTATCCTCAAGTAAATACCGTGCAAGGCCCACTAGTATAAATTTTCCTCCCCTTGCCCATAAATTTTATCTAACTCTATTCTATAGCTTCTCCAGATTCCTCCGAGTCTCACTGCGCGGCTTCAGTTTTCAAAGCACCTCAGGCACCTAACTGACCGTTGAGGCACTGTTCTCCACTGACTGCTAAGCTGTTATCATCAGCTACCACTCCCCTCATCATTTCCAAGTATTGCCTTCATCCCAAATGATTAGGAATTGTTTGAAAACAGTCCTCTCTAATGATCCTCTATAGGCATCCAGACCTAATTATTCAAAATAAAATAAATCTTCTAAAATGGGAGTGACGCTGAAATACACTGTTTGGCCCCTGGGTATTGGGCAAGTCCTGTACCATGCAATGGCTTATATTTTTAAAAACAGAGCCTTCGCATTAACTTACCTACTCTACTTCTAAAAAACTGCAGTCTTCTGATTTACTAAGAACTTTGGAAACACAGATATAATTCCATCCATGTTTATGTGCAATGACATCAAAATAAAGCAGTTTGCTTCCTTTCTTTTGATCCTTATTCCTTCTGCTACATTTTTAATATTTAAATATTTAACACTTCATGCCATTATCAGGAATAACCACTGTCAGAGATTTGTTTCCAACAGACGAAGTTAGATCTAATGATTGCATAGACCAGAGATTGATTAGCTCATATGTTCACAACAAAAACTTTCATTATTAAAAAACCCTAAAACTCAATTATTAAATGACTGCAAAAAATCTAATTATGGAAGAACTGTGTTTCATTAAACTCAGTTCTGTGAGCATGCTGACACTTCATAAACTTAAGAGTTTACTCAACCAAAATGGACCACAATAGCAAAGGCTATACAAGTAACCTTCCAAACTTTTGTTCTGAGCTACGACCCAGTGAAGAGAATACAAATCTTTCAGTAACTTCAAAGCACTGTAGAATGAGACTTCTATTTAATTAGAAGCAAACCAGTATCCCAATAATACTGGCTGTTACGATGTTTCCTCTGGAATTCTCATGCTAGCACTACTATTCTGGACAAACTGTAATTTGATTAAGTACTTATTATTCAAACTCATACACTTCTTTTAGGTAAACCCTTCTGCTTATCTAGCTGCTTTTTTATTGCACACATTGTTTAGGTAAGATTTCCTCAAAAGAGAACTACAATGTCCAATTCCAGTGTCTTCTCTGAAACTGACCACTGATACACTGTACTAGCAAAGGAAGAATATGTTGCAGGAACATCCCTAACCTCTGCTTTAAATGAGGTTGTTCCATTGTGTAAAATGCATTTGAAAAATATGGCTAATTTTTGCATGCCAACAGTCAGAAATTTGCATTCACAACTGCAAACCAGTAACACCATAAGTTATGAATTGACCGACTGATCATATTCACCACTCAGAACTGTTCTGCCACTTAAGATGTGAATAATTCTACCTTCAACTTTTTCAATTATATCTATTTTTAAAAGTGAAATCAACCAAGACTTCAGATTTTGTGCTACAACTGTGTCTGAAATAACTTTGATAGGACTTAGGTCTCTTTCTCCTTATCATCTTCAGATTTCTTGCCTTGCTATCAGTGACACCTCTGCTTCTAAGATGAAAACTGATGATCAATCATTTCTATAACTAAGAGTGGGGAGGGGGGCGGGGATATTTTATTTCTCATACATAAAGTAAATAACTTTGATAATTTCAGATACATACATTCAGGATTTGTTCAGGTAACAGTCTTCATTAAAATAGATAATAACCCTGCTTGAACAGGAGGGGGTTGTACCAGGTAACTGCCAGAGGTCCCATCCAGCCTCAAACATTCCGTGGGTTCAACGACTCAATTCAAAATACATTCTGGAATACTTTAATATTCTCCACACAGTGATAGTACCTAATAAGAGTTTTGACCATGATCAGTGCTACAAAACTCAAAAGGAGAATTTATCAGTTTATAGTTGAAGCAGACAAAATAAATAAGAGGGGGATTAAAAGGGATTATACTCATTTTATAGACAAAAAACTTAAGCTCAAAAAGCCTGTTTCTCATTTACATTAGCAGCATTCTTCACTATGCTAGCAGTATAAGGGACCTTAATGCAGCTTTAAATTTAATTTTTGTGGTGTACAGTGGGCTTAGTATAACTGAGAAAAAGGCTGGAACGAATCAAAGTGCTCAAGATTACTAATAACATTCTCTGAAATGACAAGAATTTAACTCTTTTCATATACAGTCTAACATGAAAGCAAAGATTTCTGCCTTCTAGAAAGAGATTATTTCACCAAGAGTGCAAAACCTAAAAGAAAAAAAAAAAACAAAACACCCACAAACAAAAAAACAAACCCCAACATCTTACCATATCTTAAGAAACAAGGACTGCAGAAAAAAAGAAAAAAAAAAATCAGTAAAATATCTTTGATTTTACTACCTGTCTTTTTACCACTATGGAAAATTAACCCTCTTAACTCTACTGTTCTTTTATATACCAATATATATATATTTAAAATAGATACAAAAAAAAGCAACGTTCTTCTCTTGGAAGGCAAAAAGCGGCATAACATTTCTCCTCACAAAAAAAATTCTCCATGTATTTGAATCCTAAAAACACTGAGAGTTGCAGAGATAAGCAGTAACAATATAAATGGCTGGACTTAAAACTGTATCTCTGAGAATAATAATACAAAGCATCAAATACCTCTTTGATACTCAGAAGTCAAGAAATTTATTCCCAGTTATGGAACTTAAGCCATCCCAGGTAAAGAGTCTCTGTGTCTCTCAGACAGTAGGTAAACACCGTGCAACTTAAAAGCAAGAATCACTAATATGAGTGATGCAGGGTTTGGCCTTGCATAATCGATTGAGAAGATGACGTTCATTAAGGATGAGGTCACAGGAGAATCTGAGGACCTTCAGTGCAGGCTACAGAAGTTGGAGATCAGAATGTGTTTAGCAACTGAAAGGACCATGCACTGAACAGCCACAGCTTGCTTTTGTTGTGCCAAAAAGTTGCCTATTCTTTCCCTGTTCTCATATTCTACATCTTGCTCCAGTAATCAGGGAAAACAATTTTAAGTATAGCTTCAAGATGAAAAATAATTACTATTCAGAGAAAGTATTGCTATTCTAACTGCATCAACAAAAAATACTTTCATCGGCAAAACAATTTCATTTGAAAGTACCTTATTATTATCATAATAATCTAGTGATTAATAATTCAGTATACCAACTCCAGTTAAAATGGAAGTTTTCTCCATTCATAGTTAAGCCTCATTTTATTTTTTCACATTCTCTCATCACATTTAAGCTAGTTAGATTTACTGCATCAGGTAAATACTTATCAAAGACTCATCCTTGTAAGTACTCAGATAAACAAGAACAAAAATAAAAGTAATTATAATAAATATAAATTATGATTATAACAGCAATTCATCACGGACAATCACAAATGCAATCTCCTCTTTCTAGGTGCTGTCCAAAACAATAATAAAGTTTTCTTAAGGAGTAGTCATAATTGCTTTGTATGACTTCACATACTGTTTTCTTTTTGCAGGAAAAATGTTTGTGTGAGAAAGGAGAACGTGCTAATTTACTCTGAAGGAAGAAGATGCCAAGAGTGCCAGTAGCTATTCAAGAGACAAAGATTTTTAAAGTGCTACAAGCTTCCTGTTCAAATATGTCCCCAATTTGGTTCTACTGCATCAAAACTTTTGATAATAAACTTTGCTATTCAATCTTTCTGCAACAAATAGGGAAGGGAAACGTGCTGCCAGTAGGCAGACAGTATGTAAGTCAGATCTAGTCAATGCTGAGTGTTTCCAATTCCTTACAGACATGTTAATGAATACAACCTTTCCAAAGTTCAGTCCAGATAAGCTGGAGATGATGAAGGCCAGCTTGGCTGGCAGCTGAACAACAGAGAGAAATAAGATCCATCTTCTGAAAGATTTACACACTTTCATTAATTATCTTCCTAATTTATGTGCATCTGAAGTGAACAGTAATTCCTTTGAGGCTCCATTTGCATGATCTTGTAGCCTCTCAATATGATGGGAGTGACATGTTTCACACACTACGATTGTTAAAAAGCTGCTGAATTATTTTGTGGTGGCATTCACAGAAAGGAATTATCATTCATCAGTACCTTACATATTGCATTATTTTTCTCTTAATTTCTAAGCAGAATTCAGCATAAACATTAATCTTCAAAACTCTCCGCAGCTTTAGCCCCAGCTTTCTGAATAAGGCTCTGCCTGTCCTAGTAACAAAGAGCACTGGAGTCAGCAGATCCAATTCTCAAACCAGCTGAAAATCTCTCACTATTTGGAAATCTCTTGACTTGTAGCAGGTTTTCAGTTCTAGTGGTTTGCCAGCTGCACTAAACAATCATGCAAATTTTCTTCTCAACCATGATGCAGGGCTACAGATTCTGAATAGTAAAAAAATGAAATAAAGCATTTTTGTGACACAGAAGTTGTATAATACAGTTACAGCAAACCCTGCTCTCCCCTCAACTCTTCTTTATAAGTTTGCAATTTTGTCCTACTGTACACAAACTTTCTCCAAAAGATTAAAGATTTCCTACCTTTGGTGACCTTACTACAGAAGTTTCACAGTATTTAGAGTTGTACTATATATTTTATCTGGAAAAATAGTTTTCAGCAAAAACGACGATTAATTACAGTAATACACCAGTATGTTTTTGATTCTTAAAGCCGGCTGCAAGCTGAAGAGATCAAAAACATAATACTTGTAATTGTTGTGATGCATTTTATTTTAAATATAATAATTGCTATAGTAAAGTACCCACACTGTCACTCAATAACATTATTAATTTCAAGAACAGTGAGGGAAATAAATCAGCATCTGTACATATTAAAATATTTTTCACCTTCAACAAAAAAAGTGCTCGCTATGACTGCATGAGTATATTAACTCTATCGTGACATTTGTGAAAAGCTGTTCAACCTGCAGATCTTTTACAAAAGCTACAACAAAAGACAAACTTTCCAATGTGGACCCCAAACCCTTTTTGCCTTAAAAAGCAGCACATCATAGCATGTTTTTTTTAGAAATTTCTCATTAGTACCCTCCTAAAATGTATTCTCTACAGTCATATATAAACGCATAACTAACAACTGATTCACATATACTGTTGCCTGAATATGTTGTTGCCAGGCAACCGCTTATAAAGCATTTTGCACTGCTAGCAAAAATCTGAACGAACGATTCAGGGCAAGATCATGCCTAAAAACTAGGAAGAAAACTCACTACTGGAATGACATGAATAATTCCTTGTGTATTTCAAGGATCTGTATAGAACGTTCCTTCCGTAGTTACTGATTTGAGAGAGGCCAACTCCTCTGAGCAGGATTTGAAGGGCATTTTACAAGAAGGAAATTCATGTTCTATGCATGCAATTAGTTAATGGTACTGACAGGACTCCATATCATAGCCACCAAAGTTAAAAGGCTCCTTCAAACTGACTCAGGGTCCTTCTATCAAGCCTTTAATGTTCACTGTAGGACAAAGATGACAGACCACTAAACAACAAAATACAGAGGGCCATCGCCTCACAGGAAGTTCAAATAAACTCTCAATAAAATTTTAACCAACTCATAATACGCAACGGAAGAGGTCAAGTCTACAAATACTTCTTTGTGAAATCTTCATACAGCTAAAACACAATCTTACTGAAGCTAATGTTATTACACTTAAGAGTAAAAATAGAGGCATCTATAATCCACTGATAACATGGAAGCGATACGTTATCTGCGAAGAAGGAAACCATTTGTCCATTTAAGTAAGTGCCAAACATTACAAAATGTATAGCCCTATGGCTATCAGACCTCTTGAGAATGAAGATGTGCAAAAGCACATCAAGAAAAGCAAATGGGAAACACAAGAACTCTGAAGCACTTAACAAAAGCCTCACTCAGAAATTTCTTTAAACACTAACACAAGCATTAAAAAATTTGTTAAGACTTTTTGTCCTTGTTTGCAATGGCTGCAAGATATTTCATTCCATTTCATCACAATATACTTAATAAGAACTGGTCAAAAGCTCAAAATGATTGTTATTTCCATAATGACCAAATTGGAAATCTATATATTTTCCATTTAATTCTGCAAACCCATTCAAGTAATTGTAGCAAGAAAGCAGTAATTATTGATATTTTAAATAATACTTTCAGTATTAAGTAGTAAATGCTACTAGCTTCTTTAATGGCTTGCAGTGAAATCCTTTTAATTCCGTATCTCAGGCTGTCTTGAAGTGGCACTCTTCTTTACATGGAAGAAATCTGGCATCTAAATCCCAGCAGTCTGGAGTTTTATTAAAATAAAATCATTATAAACAGGAATTAACTTTTTAAAGTTTCATTTGAATATTTTCATGCTCAGAGATGTAATTCATAGTTGGTGTCATCTGTCAGGATTCCATTATAAATGGCAACTTTAGTGCTTTCAAAGAGGGCGAGCAGGTATCTGCCATAGATAACATAAAATAATCTATGGAAAGGATATCCATTTCAGGGTGCACTGTTAGCTCAGGCTTTTTCATTTATTTGTTTCTTTCTTAGAACATGCTATGGCAACTCAAAGAAACAGAAGAACCTTTACTTTGGCCTCTGTATTCATCATGACCCACTTGCAAAGCCACTGCCATCAATCAATAAAATCTCTAACTTGGTATTTTGCTGATCCCTTTGCTTTCACTGCCCTAAATATATACACAGTATCAATTAAACGTTAGGATTTTATAAGACACATTGTGCACTGCTTCAGGAGGAACCATGCTGCAGCCAGAGGTTTGTATTCATAGCATTGTTAGTGCTGATTGATTTAAGACAGGGTTAACAGCAGAAGGAGAAACACTGCGTTCGTTTCCAGAAAAGCCACCTGTAATGATCTGAAACTGTGGTTAAAAATAGGGTCATGGTAAAACTTTTCATTTGGTGACTAAGAGCAACGTGTTATTTATTACTCAATCAAGACTGACTGGCAGGTACAATTTTCTCTTTGGATAGCGGTATTAGAGTATAAGCTGAACCACTCAGGAAATAATTCTACTCAGTATGTGTAAACACATAAAAACGAGTATTTATTCACCGAGTGAAAGTTTCCATTAGATAGGACTCTTTTGTTCTGCAGCTAAGGCATTCCAACAACCCCCCCCCCACACAAAAAAAAAAAAAACAAACAAAAAAACAACCCCACCAAAACCAAAAACCACCAAACTCACTCCACAAACAAAAACAAACAGACAAAAAGATTGTGACTTCGAAGGTTGATACGGGTCACAACAAGACTACTGAAGTGACACAACGCTCGCTTTTAATTAGACTTCCTAATGTGACATCAAGTTGTTTTTCTTCTAAGAAACAGCTCTTCAACAAGGCATGAAATCCTCACAGCTTAGTTTATTAGGAGGCAACAAAGGGATTCAATCTGCTACAAGAAAGTTTCAGCCTATGAGCACAGCCAGTGCAGTATAAAATTGTGTCATATGAATTTTAATGCAACACAAGTATGAAAG
The DNA here is from genome assembly GCA_013399135.1 of Heliornis fulica. Lineage (NCBI taxonomy): Eukaryota > Metazoa > Chordata > Aves > Gruiformes > Heliornithidae > Heliornis > Heliornis fulica. The sequence continues at coordinate 14,397 of VXBZ01008624.1, forward strand.
ATTCCAAAAGAACAAAGGCAGCACAGTCCTGTTCCACACTACACAAATGACCTATTCTGATCTGAACAGCACACCACATTACAATCAAATTTATTTCAAAGGAGGGTCACAGAGGTCAAATGTAATGGCTGCAAGAATGAGGTATTTCCTTTATACAGTATTAGAGAAAAGCAAAATATCAAACAGCACAGGAATGCCAGAGGACTGAAAGGAAAGGCATATTTAGGCTGCAGGGAAACAATATTTTAAAAAAATGCTTTAAGTACAGTTATCCTCACTGAGTACAGCTTCTACATTTCAAAGTTACTTGTGACACCCTGATGAAGAAGTCATGTATACATGTGAGACTGTCTACTACACAGGCTTTAATACATATCTAAAATTCCAAGGCACCAGAGAAGCATTTTATATGCAGCTCATGCTTAATAAAAGTAAGGAGTTAGGCTAAGTGGTCTAACTGGCTGGAGGTCTTTCGTGGCCTGACACCTCCATGGAAGAAACCATGATACTCCCAGCTGAAGTAGGGAGTATTATGGTTTCTTTACCAGCTTTACCAGCCTCTCTCAAAGCCTCTCTCAAGAGAGAGGCTGGTAAAGCTCCAATTTGGCAAGCTGCCTATCCAACCCTACATTGAAAGGAGCTCCATTAACCACAAAAAGGTATCAGAACAACACGGTCTACTTGAAAATACTGGACTGTGGGAAAAAACAAAGAAGGGCATTAAGATGTAAATTGACAGATAAGCACTTGATGATTATGGTTAAAAAAAAAGGAAAAAAGTCTTGATCAGGCATCAGTAAAGTATGGGAAACTGTCACAGCGCTTCTTGGCATCTATTCCTGTCAAGACTCATCTTTGACTTCGCATCATCTTTCTGACCAAAATCACTTTTTGATGGCAAAATAGCTCAGAGTCCTGACCACCTGGTTTGGAATGGACATTTTTGGGTCCTCTGTGACTAGAGACAGCACTCAGGTATACTACACATCTAATTTGCATATATGTGGGGAGTAGGTAGCTAGGGAAACAAAATGTTGTGGCAAGTCAGAGGTAAAAACATGATACTTTGTTAAAAGAAAAAACAAACAAATAAACAACTCACCCATTCATAAAGATTTTGTTTTACAAAGTGCAAAATGAATAAAAGTGATAATCACACTGAAAAAAAAAATTCTTGGAAAACTAGACTATACAGGAAAGCTCACCCTAGGTCAAAGGTTCCTGCTGTTTTGATTTGGCTTTTGTTTGGCTTGTTGGGGCTTTTCTAGAAAATAAAACATGCTCTACAATTATGTCACTCAGTTTTGCCTGAAACTTCACAGGCTGCATTATACCGAAGTGTCTTCCATTCAAAACCCAGCCAGGGCTCCCTCAGCCACAAAACAAGACCAAATAAAAGCTGCGCTGGAAAAATTTCCATAATGAGTTGGCCACCATCCTAAAGGTTAGAATTAGTTTTATTGCCCAAGTCTAACACGAAAATTGGGATTAGTCACCTCGTCTCTCCAAGTTCTAATCAATCAATTTTTCAGGAGACATCAAAATATTTGAGGAATGTAAGCTACTATGACCAAATAAAATAAAACCAGTATTTTCCAGAGTATAAGAATGAACCATAACCCGCAAGAGATACAACTCTATATACTTCAAGACTATCTCAGCCTTAGCTTCCAGGACTCTCAGTTCTCTTGTTCTTTCAAAATTTTTGGGAGGTTAAAAATATTCGATAACAGACACCCATATACATGAAAACTGATGTAATCAACTACATTATGACAGCTCTAGTGTAATTCATTAAGGTTTGGACTTGTAGATATAAGTAAGGGAAGAATACAAACCTTTAATGTTTCGCTTGGTGAATAAAAATTACATTAATATAGAAATTCAGTCACAAGAATCCAATTAGCTATGGATATATACACACATATTCATATTTTTCAACCATCACGCTCATTTGAGTTTTGATACTCTTTTCTCTAAAATATAATCCATTTTATGTTGAACTTAATAGATTTATTCAGATGTGCATACCCATGTGTCATATTTAAGCTTATACTACCACCTGCCTGAGGCTGTGTAGTCTGAATTGTCACCCCCATACACCTCTTTGGCAGGAGAAAATCCTCCATAGACACTGTCTGAACTGTTTCACTTCTGCTTAGTGTAGAAGTATGATAATCATTCCAACCATGAATAATATCTACTAAAAAAAGAAAAAAAGAAGTTATACGTCCCTGACAAAAAAATCAGATTGTTTTCAAAACAACAAAAAAAATCAAGCTACTTAAGATACACTGCAGTGAAGTATGTCTTCATAATTTCACTTTCACAAGTCAAGTATCATCCAAGATTACTGTAGTAAGAACACATTTGTTGCATATATGCTATATGCCTAGATATATAAAAGTATTCACGTACCTAGAGATACCATATACATAATTTCACACTTAAAGGACTCTGAGATACCTTCAATACAGATTTCTAAATCAAATAGGTTAACTCTGCCTCCAACTACCAACATCAAGGTGACCTGACACAGTCAACTCACTGCTTTGTGTTGGGCCCATCTAATAACTCTGCTGAATTGGGAAAAAAAAGGATGAGCAAAGGTTAAGCAGAGGACTGCCAGAAACAAACTAGGGCTTAGAAACTGCTTCTTCAGACTAATGCATCGAGCAACTTGGGTTGCAAAATCACTAATAAGAGCATCCATTCACTTTGGATTTACACCACCTCTCAAACATTTGGACTTGGCACCATTATGGACAAAACTCTGTGCTCTTTCGGAATTAACTGCCCTGCCAAAGTGGCAAAGTGCTCCAAAGGTCAATTTATGATTAGTCTCCCACCATCATGCACACTATGTCTGCAAGCAAAGCATAGCATCTGGGGGAAAGGAGAAGGGAGGAGAAGGAGGAGGAAGAGATAAATATTAGCACTGTGATAAGCTTGCACAGCACAACGCAAGAGAGGGCAGACTTCACACAGCCTCTGCTCTGTTAGGTTTCGGGGGAAACTGGGAGAGACAAGCCACCGTCCTGGAGGGAAGAGCAGGCAGGGACTCTCCAATTTTCTGCACTCCCAGAGAGAAAACCAAAGGTAAACCCAAAGAAGGCAGCGAGCTCTTCTCCTAGCCCCAGCCTGGTTTCATCTCAAGCCCGCAGGGACCCTGGTCTTTCGGGATTACTGGCAACACCAGCAGCTGTACAAACCAACACAGGCCTTGGGGCTTCCACCTCCCCTGAGCCTTCTCCTTCCTTCTTACACACACACAGGGTAAGAGAAAGCCCAAAGCGATGAGTCCCGGCAGCACCTGAAGTTTAGGAAAACCTGGTCCCTGCACACCCTCAGCCCCAACTTCACTGTCTTCCCAAGGCTGGCTCAACCCCATGAAGCAACATGCCCATGGCCAACACAGCGTTCTCCTCACCAGTCTCCCTGAGCATCCCGGTGCATACCGAAGCTAAAAGGCCGCACCTAGTTTCAATCACGGCCTCGGCAACTGCCTTTCTGACCATGGGGTTGCCACCCCCTTCCCTCCCTGCTGCAGGCTCTCCGCCGCCCCCAGCCCCCCAAGCCCCCGGACACCAGCCGCCCCNCGGGGACGGGCGCACGGAGGCCCAAGCCCCCTTCCGCCTTGCCCCAGCCCGAGCTCTGGGACCCGCGGAGGACGGAGGGACGGGGCGAAGCTTTCCGCGGACCGTGACCCTGGAAGGCGCTCGCTCAGAAAGCGGGGAGGAGCGGCGCCTTCCCGGAGAGGGAGCGGGGGGAATCCGGCGCTCTCCGAGGTGGGATGGC
>VXBZ01008624.1:19043-37111 GCA_013399135.1 Heliornis fulica
CCTCTCCGGGCTGTCAGGTCGGAGTGGCCGCGGCGTCCCTCGCTCGGGTGGCGGATCCCTGTGGAAACGCGGCCCGGGAGGGCACCTCGCTGCCTCTGCATTCAGCTCGCCGCGCAGACGCCCGCCACGAACAATGACATGCTGTGTCAGTTCAAATAACTCGAGGAAACAAACGCTTAAAAGTACAAAAGTTAAAAAAATCAAACCCGAAAAGGCACAAGTCCACCTGAACTTGAAAAATGAGGTATCTCGTGAGAGGCGGTCCGTGCACATCATCCGCAGTGATGACCATGGCTTTAATTAATTATACTGCTCCTTGAGGTGGGTCTAGAAGGAAGAATCTCTTCTTAAAAAAAAAAAAAAAAAGAAAAAAAAAGGTTTAGAAGAGACCAGGAAGTGGAAAAAATAAAAGGAATTGCTTGTGGTTGCTCTAGCTATATGCAAAACAGGGATAGATAAGAATGAGCCTGAACTGCTTGAGAAAGGAAAACTACAGATGTATGCAATTGACAAGAGAGAGCGGTGCTATTGTGTAATGAAAATGTACTTCATAGACGTTTTCGGTGGAAAAAAAAAAAAGTTAGATTCTTGCGATGAGCTTAATAAAAGCTTCATAATCTCTTTCCCTAGATATCTCCGTTCTACATCATTGCCCTGAGGTTTTATGAAGCGGGCATTTGCAGCATACAGTGTGCTACGGACTGAGGCAGTGAATCCTTTTCTGTTGTTGAAAGCTGGTCAGATTTATTTCAGATTTTCAAAATTGATAGACAATATTAGAAAATTAGGAAGTTTGTTATAACTAGGTTTTGAATATCCCACATTCTGGACATTAGACTTTCTTTAAAAAACTTTGGAGTTTACATCTAGAGATTAGCCTTGCAGCAAATAGGAAAGATACAATCTGGAAAATTGATTACAGTGCTTGAGTGATGGAATTATAAGGAAAAGCTTTGTACCGTTACTCTGGGTAGGGAAAATGGGAAACAAAAAATCTTGATGTTTCTGATTTCTAAAACACTTCAAACTGTACTAAAGGTATTTTTGCTAGCCCACTGTAAACCAGGTATAGAATCACATTTATTAAAAAAAAAACAAAAAAAAAAACAAAAACAAACCAACCCCAAATCAAGTGTGAAAATTATGATACGAGGTGTCCTGGTTTCAGCTGAGTTAGAGTTGCTTCTCTTTCTGGTAGCTGGTATAGTGCCATGTTTTGGACTGAGAATGAGAATAAGGTTGATAGTACACTGATGGTTTAATTATTGCCAAGCAGTCAAGGTCTTTTCAGCTTCTCATACTGCCCTGCTAATGAGAAAGTGGGAGGGGGCATCAGCCACAGCTGACGCAACGTGGATCAAGGGATATTCCACACCATGTGACATCATGCTTCATATATAACTAGGGAGTGGGCTGGGAGGCAGTTTAGCTCAAGAACTGAGTATCAGCTTCAGTTAGTGAGCAATTGTGCTGTGCATCACTTGTTTAGTATACACCATTACTATTATTATTGTCTTTCTTTTCTGTCTTATTAAGCTGCCTTTATCTCTACCCATAAGTTTTACCTTTTCTTTCTTTTCAGTTCCCTCGCCCATCCCACTGGGGGGAAGTGACAGAACAACTGAGAGGTTGTTTTAGCTGCCTGCTGGGTTAATTCACACTAGGCTAAGACAATAATATTTCCCTAATAGTCCTTACTGTTTAATTTGTCCTCATTTTTCTTTGCCATAGTCAACTAATAAATTGTGAAGTAGATAAAAGTTCTCCTGTCCTTTTATCTTCTAGCAACTGTTTTCACAATTACATGAATTTTGGAAGAACTGCTAGGAGTAATGTCCTGAATTGCTTTTATCCAAGAACTTCCATATAATTATGCAATTGTTTATAAAAAGTGTGGTCATAAAAATGAAAAAAAAAGAGAAAAATATTTAACCTATAAATATTTGTGGCTTCTAGGTATTTATAGTAAAATATATAAAAAATGTGATTTTTAACTTCTACTTTGAGCAGAATATGATTTTTTCCTTAATTTCTGTTTTAACAATGTCAGATCAGAATATTCTCTAATTTTAGAGAGAGAAATTGGATATGCCTACAAGACAATTCTTTCAAGATACCTTACAACATATTAAACATTAAGCCGTGTTCAAAATGAGACAGCGATTGTTTAAAAGTACAGAAAGCTCTTGAAGGATAAAAAAGGAGAGGAACATTTCCTTTTACTTGCCAACCAGAAAAGTACATAATCCTATTCAATTAACTGACAAAAAGACATTTCCCTTACAGATTAACCCTGAAAGATTTGTGAGTTTGTAGACCTGGTTTCACATGGCAATCTTTGCCCTTTTTCACCACCTCACAGCTACACAAAAATTGACTTGTGGATCTGAGTAAAATTGTATGTGCCTTAAAACTGAGACAGAAATAACTAGTTTTTGGGGGTTTTTTTAAGATTATGCTGTATATCATATGAAAGGGGTAGAAGTTTCAGAACATACAGAATTCCTGGGTATTTATTTAGTTTTTCAATCTCTGTAGTATGATGTGATGATACAGTAGACCTCATGTGTCCCCTAACATGCATTTCATCTTGTCAGAGCTCTATGGTTTGGAAAACGTCCTACCAGTGAAATTGAAAAAGATTATATATTTCAAAGCTAATCAGCCACCTATTCTTGATGATATTATTTTATCATACACCAAATTATTGGTTATTGTTCTTGCATTTTTCCTTAAAGTTCATATATGAAATGCATTATTTTATTAAAATTAAATGTAATAAGCAAAATATAAAATACAAAGCATTTTCATTCTATATTCTGCAGACTATAAACTATTCTGAGCTTATAAAATGATTGGTCTGGAATTTATTTTCAGCCACTTTAGACACCACCAGTCATAATGATCAAATAATCATTTGCATCTGTGTCCCATGGGCATCTTATGGCACAAATGAATAGCAATGACACTGAATCACAGCAACACAGACAACCTCTCTTGTTACTGCAGAAACAGTATTGTATTCATAACACATTTGTACCTTGTATTTGCTGTGAAAGCCAACTTAGGAAGGATGATTCCCCAAAGCAGTCGCTCCAAATGCTTTACCCTGTTTTAGTTCAGAAATCTCGGGAAGGTAAATATTCTCAGGAACTCAACTGGTACTAACTCAATAGAGCCAAAAGTAGGAGGCAGGAACAAGATGGCATGATTCCTTCTGAAGACTGCATCACCATGGACTAATCCCTCATATGCTTTGTAGAAGATTGTTTCTGCTATGCCTGTTGGTATGAAGTCATCATTTGAAAAGGGAAATGATTCAGCAGGTAACCAAGTCACAAATTATTGCAAGCACAGAAGTTAATTGCTAAACTACGCAACATAAATTCAATCAAATCTAATACTGTTTTGAACAGACAATTTCTATTGCCATTTACTTCTCTCAAAATCACTTTGTTTAAATGAAAAGATCTTTAGTTGTGCAAAGTGAAGATGCTTTGGCAGTATGTATTTTAAATCTCACTTTACCTGTCCCCATGAATCCATGGAAGATTCTGCAGTAACATTTAACACCATTTTCTGAAGTTTCCAGCCAGGATAGACTTCCACCAAACTTGCCAGAAGAAGCACAGAGAGCTCCCTCTCTCAGTGTGTACCAACAAAGGTTGTGTGCCCCCCTCTTTTTCCCTGACCATGTATCAGCTGAGGCCATATGAGATTTGCTGGTTAAAAGGTTATTGGGGAAGCTGCAGTTTGTATTTAATCAAGGCATCTGATAAAAAGCATGTTCCCACCTAAAGTTGTTTCCAATAAAAAAAAAAATCCTAAACCATAATCTTATTATGATAATATAAATTTGCATAGGCAAGGCAAGAAAGAAACATTGACTAATGTGATTTTGATTCCTTAGAAGCCTGTCTTAAGCTACCCTTCAGACAATTATTTTGCTCCAACCCATAAATCACATACTAAGCCGAGTCCTTTGTGAACTAGCATGAAACATAAATCACCTAGATAGACAATATTAAAAAACTACTGTTTTCCATGGGCATTGTAAAAAGCAAAGCCATTAGCACCTGCATGAAACCACATGCATATTTATTACTAGCTTACTATCTAGACCTATAGAACATATTCACTCGTCCCTCAAACATACGGTAGATAGATAGGCTAACTTCATACCATGCTGTTTCCAACCTGTCTCAGAAAGGTAAAGAGAAAATGAAAAAAAATAAAAAACCCAAAACCTACCCCCAGCATCTGCTGGTTTATAGCGTGTTATAGGTGAGAATTTAGTCTGCCTCTGAAGACCACAAAAAAGAGTATTATCACCCCTGCTTTTCTATCAGAGAGCTCATGAGAGTCAGATCTTTGCTCCCCAAGACTCTGCCTTTTGTGACACATATCACAATTGATGTTTTTTCTTATTTGTGCCAAAACACAATCTACCATGTTTGGTGCACAGCTGGGGCCCCAGTAATTTCCAATAACTGTGTTGGTAAACTAACTTTTTTTCTGACAGATGTAGTCTCTCTGTAGAGGTAATTACACCAGCCTGAGGCATTACGTGCCCCGAGATGTCTGCCCCAGTTTGGTTTTGGGCAGCAGTGCCCTGTAGCTGGGATATTAGAAGTGTATGTATACTGGCTTTATCATAAAGGGGTTACGCTGATACATTTGACTATGAAGTGCAGTTTCCCTCAGTAAGATACTTTGCTCCTGATTATGTTTGCTTCTGCTGGTGTTTTGAACTAAGGCAGATAAATCCTTGGGAGCCTGTTAAACCTACTTCCCTTGCAAAGAATGTAGCTATCAAAACAATTTTCTGATTGGCTTCTGCCAATTTCTAAACAAGAAACATGGTAAATATCATATAAGTGTTCCATCTAAAATAAGACAGCATTTTACCAATGATACTCCCAATGATCTTCAGAAACAGTTGCAGGAAAACATTTCAGAAATATTTGTTGTTGTTAGAAAACATTATTTTAAATTGTAATTATTTTAAAGATTCAAAGGTTGAAACTTGGCAAAGTACATTTAAGCTTGAAGGCAAACCTGAGTTCTGATTCTTCAGAGCTTTCTACCATGGGAAGTATAGATAGAACAAAGACTGCAATTGGTCCTATTGGTTAAGTCAGGCAAGTTCATCTATCACATATGCCTCGTTGTTATCTTATAGCCAATCCTCATGATCCCACTCTGAACTATATAGAGCACGACTTCTTAAGCCCAGGTGACAGCAGGTGAGTTGTGGTTACTGAGGCTGGGACACCTTATAGAGGAAAACAAAAAATCACAAATTTCTAGCAGTCTAGAGTTCAGTGGCGTTGCTCACAAAACCAGCTTGTTTAAAATCCAGCTTCACTGAGAGTGCACCAGCCCTTCCACAGCGTGGAGTCCCTGCAGCCTGAGAAAAGGCGCCTGGATGCTTAACATTTCATGCACTTACAATTGAAATTGATGCCTTCACTACTTCAAGTAGTAGCCTTTCTGGGTACCAGATACCTCAGAATATTGTCTTACTTGTGCTAGTGGAGGAGGTAACTGTCAAAAACGCACTATCTCAGCATCATATCTCACATTGTTTACCACAAAGTGTACTGAAATACTAGAGAACTAGTCGTAGCACCTCCTCCAGGAGAGTGTACAAGCCCTGGTTTTATAAACCTTTGCTCATCAGAGAACATCCTAGAAACACCATACCACAAACTGGGAGAAACTATTTCACTGTTGTGGGAGTCCCTCTGAACTGATGCAAGCAAACTTGTCAGATTTACAGAGATGTTCTGAAGTTGTTGTCAGTACCTGCAGCTTACACAGGACTAGACTGGGACTCACAACATCCCAATGTTTGAGCTCATGAGGAGTTCTAACTTTGCTGAACTTTTGGGTAGGGTCCAATAGCTGGTGATTATATTCAATTTTAATTAATCCTAATGTGACTGTGCCTTCAAATCCAATGAAAAACTCAACACCAATCTATTAAAATCTGCTGGAATCCTGGTTTCAGTCTAAATTTTGCCTGGTCTGACATCAGCTTTTTCTACTCTACATGACCCCAGTGATTCCAGACCAGGTCCTTGGTGTGTGTGGGTGAGGAATGGCAGGAGGAAAAACCTATTTCAGTCCTCACAATCATGTGCCTTCCACTGGAAGTGGAGCGTCACTGTTTTTAATGTGTTACTAAGTCATCGTTCCTCACCCTTCATTGCTTGCAGTATCATACAGTGTAGGTGGTAGGCACCCCTTCAAGGAATGTACAGTGTAAAGCATAAATATTCCCCTACTTATCTCCAAACACATATGTGTATGATTTTGCAAATTAATCCTACCTGAATACCTTTGGAGAATGTTTTAGTATTACATTGCTGACTTTTTGTAAACCTTTGGAAGTAATAAAGGTCTTGGGTGCATAGCTAATTGCCATTTCTTAATCTTTGGAGTTCAATACTTAATACTATGCTTTTTTTTTCCACTCTGTATAGAGCAGTTGAAACTGCAGCTTGAAAAAATAGAAAATTGATAGACTTTTTAAAAAAAATGAATACATTAATATTTTTCTATGTGAAATAGTTCACAAAAGGCTCTTCAGATGGCATCATTTTTCTCTGAAAAATATCTCTTTATTGCATCTGAAAACATTTGTAACATTGAGGCTGAATGAGAAAATCTCTAATATTCATTCATTTGCCTCTAACTGTACATATAAACATGTGTTTTTGTACAAATAAATATAGGGTCCAAAGTGTAACTTGTAATAGAAGTGTTATCTGTTTCCATGCCCTAACAGTGCAATAAAACCCTTGTGTATGCCTATAAAATAGAGTTAAACATTTTATGAATGTTTAAAAATCATCCAGGAATCCATCAGCGTCTGATTTACTTGACTGCCTTTCTTTTTTTTTTTTTTTATAGCTTCAGTGTAGTTATACAGATCTGGGCACCTAATTCATTCTTGTGTTCCAAAGACAGTAATTTGAAAGGAGCACTTTCCATGAACCTAACAGTTTGTAGCTCTAAATGTATTTTCAGACAACTGTAATGATTTGATAGAAAATTCTGAGTTGATCATTTGTGACTGTCAGATATGCTATTTCTTGCCTATCATCTTTTATTAGAAGGTGATGTTATTATTTGCTCTTGCTGCCTGTATGCTCCAGGTTTTACCTTTTAAATATGTCTGTCTATTTTAATCAGGAGCAAGCATTAATTTCAAAGATGAAATACTTAGAACTGCTTTATGATTTCCAATAGGTATTATATTTACTGAAAATTGAGATTTTTTTTTCTTTATTCCCTGAATCTACAATTCCTACTGTAAAGCCAGCAGAAGTTTTTTTTAATTGCTCCTTTTCTGGAAGGCATATTTGGGTGGGAAACATTTATCATAAAAACAATAACAGTCTTTAACACTCCTCAGCTTGTTAATTTTTAAAATAATGCTTAAGTTTGCTGCAAATAAAATATTTATTTCACCCTCTGTGAAGACCATGCCTGTTTGAAGTGACAGTCAACATGTTGATGAAGATCAGGCATCCACCAAGACGAAAAAGAAGTGGAACTTAAGGCTTTTGAGTTATATCCTTCATGATCTTTCCTCTGAACTTAATAAATAGATATTAATAGTGAGTGTGATACTATAGGTGATGTATTCCGAGCCTGGTGGGTGACAACCTTAACAGATTACATTACAATGAGGAGTTCCTGATAAACTCTTCATAGTTCTACTGATTTTGTTTCTGACTAGTACATTAAGATTATTAAGGAAAGACACAGGTCTACCTTAGCAGAAATCAAGAGGCAAATTTAAGATCCTCTGTCATTAGAATCAAGCAAGTTGTTGTTTATCTTGTCAATTTAAACAGAGCCTAGGGAAAAGTAGGGTCATTTGACTCCCAGAATTTTGCTGAAAGCTTTGTAGAAAAACCTTAAATGTATCCTTTAAGACTTATTTCCTTTAATATTAATTTTCTAAGCATGTTATTATGTTAGGCTATCAGTTTTACTTGGTACGCAAAAAAATTTATATTAAATATAGATTAGCTTTGACGGTAATATATAGCTTTATTATTATTATGGCTAAGTCTTGAATTTAATTTCCAATTAAAAGCATATATAATAAACAATAAAGAATTATAATGTTGTCAAAATACCATTTTAAAAAAAAATCTTTTAAAATTTAATCAACTGTTACTACTTCTCACTACTAGGTAGGCTAGTATGCACTGCAAGTAATCAATAATTTCTCTAGATCAGTATGCCTGCAGGAAAATCCTTCTAAAATTAAAACTTTTATAGACATTTGAAATGAGATTTTCCCCTCCCCTGTAAAATGAAAGCTTCTAACTTAGGTCCGCACTAGATAATTGCTAAATGCAGGTTTGACACACTCTCTTCATCTTAACACCATCCTGATACTCTCACACAATCTCAACCAATGATGAGAAATGGAAAAGGACTCTTCACTCATACCCTGCTTAAAGAAAACTCAGGGAGGTGTTTTCACTTACTGCCTGCTAGTAAAAATGCATTTTTTTAAAAAATAAGAAGTGTGTGAGCCGGCACAGTCAGGATGCAGGAACAACCACATAACTACAGACGAAATGCAAAGAGTAAACTTATTTTTCTTAGCTTGCCAACTGAGGGATCCCTGAAGCAGCACCCAACCAGAGGAACACCAGCGGGGACACAGACACTGTGGAGCTCAGTCCATGCTGGAGGATCACCTAACCTGCTATTTTCACCTGTATTTCAAGGATTCGCGTAGTTTACACTGTGCTTTGATCTTTCCCCACAGCAAGGCAGGATCTCAAGCATGTTTAATGGGGTGCCTCTAAGTCTATCACAGGCCTATGTTATCTAAACACAGATGTTTTACTTGTCCAAGGCTAGAAAAACAATTGATATATGTGGTTTTCTACACCCCAGCTGCACATTACTTGACTGTGTTTACAATCCTCCTTCTATTATTTTCTCACAAGGGTGGAAAGAGGTATCTTGGATGATATGAATAGAAGCAACGAGAAATGAAGAAGGTAAAAAACTCCTAGGAAGCTCCGTGGTGCCACAGGGATCTGGATTCCTAGAGAAGTGAGAGCTACAGTCTGTTCTTCAGCATTCCTCTAATGATATGAAAATAAAACCAATGAAATTAGGTCTCAGTACAGAAAGAACATATAATCACATGACACAGGGATAGCAGCTGAAAACTGTGAAAATATAAATCCCACTTATGTTTTATTGAAAAGATGTAGTGTTCCAAATGATATTAAAAAAAATAAAATAAAATAAAAAATCACCATTTCAAAATTTTGCTGAAGAGGCATTTGTTCTTCTCTGAGGAACGAAAACTCGTATGTACTTATTGCTGGCAATTTCTATTCTAGGCCCTGCTAAATCAAACAATGTCTAACAGTCATTCAACAGCTACTGTGGCTTTGGATGAAATCTCTCAAAAAAGGCACCAGAGGATCTCCTCTGAATACTACTACAGATCACTTAAGATCATTGACATGTGACACTAATCAGGCACTCAGAAAACCTGTGGTGAGTCTCTGAGTAGCAAAAAACACCACAAAATCCAAAGCTCCGTTTGGATGTATTCACAGACTGGTGTCAGGGGAAAGAATCTATTCATACTTTTCTGTTTCCTATACAAAGCATAAACAATATAGGATTTGCAAAGGACTGAATGAGCAGGTCCAATATATCAGCCAACTTTTTATTAGTTTTTTTCTGGCCTTGCATGAAGTTCAGATATTTTATGTATTGTGTAAGCTAGTTTTCTTTTTTTTTTTTCAATTGCTTTTGTGGTTTTTTTCAGCTTTTCCTTCTGCCTACCAACCATATAATGCTTTTATGATCACTCTGCTGATGTGTTTTAAACAAACTATGTGCTTAAGTATGGACTTATATATGTGTATATATTTATATATCTTCCTAACAATCATGTCTAACTAGAGCTCAACTGTGCAGCAGCCGGTAAAAATATCTCTTGTTGTTCCAGAGTGTTTACAGATCCCTGAAGCACACTACTGTATCTCCTCCTATGGAAGCTCTGCAACTGGAAGCCTATTCTGCTCTCACCAGAGTGTGTAGATGTATTTGTTTTCTGAGAACCGCTAATGTATAACTTACAAAATGATAATTCCACTTACAGGCTGAAAAATGTGCAGTCCTTCACCTGTGAACTAGGATTGGGAAGCTGCTGAATACTTTTCCTTCTGAAAGTTTCCCTTTAGATTATAGGAGATATTTCCCTTGTGCATTTGCATAAGAAACAAACTTATTTTACAAAGATGGTTTCAGAAGAAGGGACGAAACAGGACTTCTTTTAATGTATTGGTAATGGAGAAACTTTTCTTCTCAGCTTTTCATATTTTTTTATTTGTTAGTTTATTTTGATGGTGAATGGCACAGTCTTTCTTGTGCCAAGACTTAAGTTCAGAAAATCCTTTCCCGAATTAAAATAGTAAATTATTACAGCTTATATAATCAAAATGTCTAATGCTGTCCATTTTGAAGAAGTTTTTCTAAACTTCCACATTTCTGCTGTTTGCCACAGACTGTGGAGCCTGAAGGGAAGAAATCTATGAAGATGACAAGACTGAGTTTTCTCTTTTCATAGAATCACATTCACTTTTGACTGAAGAAAAAAAAAAAAAAGGAAATGTCTCTTCACTTCTGTTCCTCGGGAGAATATATTGGTTGTGTGCCAAAATTGCCGTGGCACATTCCAGACCAGGTTTATACTACTCCTAAGCAATGTATTAAGCAGACACATCAAGCAGCCTGGAAGTACCATGTTACTGAAAGAGAAGGAGAAGGGAAGGAATTGAAAGCTGAATTTCAAAATGTCAGAATTAGATTGATTGCAGTCCTCAAGCCACCTCTTTTCCTAACTGCTTGGTAGTACAGCCTTCAGTTACTTGGCATTGTGCAGATTTTGGTAGGAAATTGCCAGTTGTCCCTGGAATACATGCAATGACAGATCTAGGACTACACAGGGAGTTGTACCTTGTGCTAACTTTCAAGTACTTCACTGTGCAACTGGAATAACCTGGGACTGATTCAGAGCAGTTGAATATAATCTTTGGTTTATGCTTGTGCTTTCAGTCTGCCTTTAAAAATGAAGTCAAAGCCAGAGCATTAGATATTGAGAGAAAATAATGTTTAAATTATTATTTAAAATATATTTTCCCACTTCTTATTTTTTTGTTGTTTTATTGCTAAGACTTTCACAATCTTTTTTCCACAGACTTTTTTTCCATTAAAAAATAATTTAAAACATTATGTTCCCATTCTTATCACCCCCACCCCTTGCAAGGAGAGAAGTCCACTACTATTTGTCAAAAAATCAATAGGCAAAGAAAGTTAACATGCTATTAAGCATGCACAAGAATAGAGGAATTTCTTCTGAGCCTTCGGCAATCCCAAAGAATGGGACTTGGGGAAAAGATTGAGTCTGTAAGAGCTTCTGTTCATTCTCCTCTGCATCCATTCTAGATTCTATTTGCCTTAACTTCTTCCTGTTTCCAAAAGGAACAAGCAATGAATGTTAGTTACGGTACTGCATAATTCAATGGAGCATTATTTTGGTAACTTTTAAGCTTATACTGAACTTCACAGTATGAAAGAAGTGACCTCATATCCTATTTTAAATGTTATTGGTCAGTTTAAACATAGAAGGCTGCCTGAAGTGATGTGAATGACAAAATAGAAGATATCTTGATATGACTTCTTTCGTACATCTTACATCTTGTATGTTTTGACTTTAGGGCTATACAAGCCTTGTACAGAGTGAAGACCACAGTATAGGCTAATCTAGGGTACTCAATAGCACAGTGAATCAGAAAAATATGCACAGACTTCCATGTTGAAGGCTTGAAATTTTTGATTTCTCAAAGTGAACAGCCAAGAACAATTAAAAAAAAAAAGAAAACTTTATGAATCCCTAATACAAATGTGGCTGGCACCTGTGTTTTCTGTTCATGATGTGTAACTGATTTTAAGGTTTGTATTTAGATGCAATATCCATGTATTATATTAAAATCAGTCTTACTTCTTAGCTGAGATAGTAAAGCAAAAAAAATTATTAAAATTTTGAGGAAAACAAGTACATTTTCTGATGATGTATTTTGATTATAGAAATTGCACTTCAGTGGAAAAATGTGTTAAAAATAACTACTACTCTTTTTATAATTCAAAACATTATAAGCAAACTATCCCTTCCTAAAATCACAAAAATTTGAATAGAAGTAAACTTTAATTTTTTTTAATTATTTTTTTAATCAGGCCCATCAATAACAAGCTGAAAAAACAAAATGCTTTTTCGCTTCCATTTTTGGGGTTTCACCCAGATGGGCTATGATGTGCTCTTCACACTAAACAACATTGCAATGACAGCCTAATATTTAAATTTAGTGAATCCTAATCAACAGCAGCAACAATTACATGCACACTGCCAGACAAAGGAGAATAATCTTTGCAGTATGTAGGCTAAAGCCAAACCTGGTTTTTTAATGTTTTGGTGATTGGGGCGGGGGGGGGCAGTGGGGGGGAGATGAGAACAATAATGGTATACAAGTTTATTCATTCAGTTAATCCAGCAACTTGGAGAAGGATTCAACATGACTTTTTGCTTGGCACAGTTTAAATTTATAAGAGACTGTCAAGTGCTGCAAGAGTATTTATAATACAAATATAAGGATGGTTATTTTCTTAATCAGAAGAGCTGTATTGTCACTTTTCTATTTCATAGGATCATAGTAATAGAATGCTTTGGGTTGGAAGGGACCTCAAAGACCACTTCTTTTCACCTCGCCTGCTATGGGCAGGGACACCCTCCACTAGCCCAGGTTGTCCAAAGCCCCATCCAACCTGGCCTTGAACACTGCCAGGGAGGGGGCAGCCACAGCTTCTCTGGGCAGCCTGTGCCAGGGCCTCACCACCCTCATAGGAAAGAATTTCTTCCTTGTATCTAATCTGAATCCACCCTTTTGCAGTTAAAAGCCAATAACCCTCATCCTATCACTACATGTCCTTATAGAAAACCCTTCCTCAGCTTTCAAGTGGTTATACATATGTGATACAACTGGTATGTTCCTTTGAGATTGCATACACAAATGAATTATATTCATTCATTTGGAGGTGGGAGGCGTCTTGCAGTGTCTTAAATGTAAGAGTGGAGTTAGAGCTGTGAAGCTCCCTCTTGGTGCCACTTATCCCTAAGTTGTGGTGGAGCACACTGATTAACTACAACCTCAGAAAAGCTAAGACCAAGTAGATGGAAGAAAACAACGTATGTGATCTGCAGTGGAAGGGTGTCTTCCAGCATGAGAAAGCTTTTGTTATAAAATGTTACAACTTAAACAAGTGCCATCTTAAGGTGGTAGCTCAGAGATCTGACATTCCTACGTTGTCAAGGAAATGACAGTTAAATGTCAGTGAGCGGGAAGCCTACATACAATAGACAAGACACACTGAACTGCTGCAGTACAGGAGATATGCTTTCTGTCAGGTGTGACAGCATTCAATCTCACTGGGCATTAACCCAAGTAGTGCCAGGGTAGTTGGGAATTCTCAACAGACAGACATGGAATGAAGGCTAAACAGAAATTTGTTTTTATTGCAAACACAGACTTGAGACAGCGGGGTCTGTGACAAGAGAAAAGGGTCTTTGCCCATAAGTTGAAGACAAAGGAAGGCAAAAAAATCTTGGAGGAGGCTTTCTGGGAGTACTGACTAAAGCTGCTTTCTGAAAGCCAAGTGCATTTCTGAGAGGAGTTGATAAGCCTTGAAGAGTAATTCTCTCCTTCTCATTGGACCATCTCCTATAAAGTAGTTCATGTAACTCATCCACAGAAAACTGTCTGGGAGAAAGGGATTTAATGTGTACTTATGGGAAAAGAGCAGGGGCAGGTTTTGAGAAAGCAGATGCAGCTGGCAGGCCAAGCAGCACCATCAGAGAAGATCATTGCTGAAAAGGAATACAAGCTACTAATTTTTTATTTTTTTGGTGTGTGTGCATATTTTGGGGAAACAAAAGGTTGGGAACACTTTTTCCTCATTAAGTCATTTGGGTTTTTTCAGTTCTGTTTTCAGCAATAGGACTTTGTTACAGGCTAATGTGTCACAGCTCTCTATGTATTGTCTATTCCAAGCACATCCTACAAGACAGCTAAGTCTTGTAGACAGTATCTTCACTAGACACTTTCTAAAAGAACTTTGAAGAAAGTTATAGGTGAGTAAACTAGAGAGTTAGAGAAGTAATAGATTTTTTATTTTAGTTTTGTTTTATTTTTTTTAGATTAATATGAGAGCAAGATGTTTAAAAGCTCTGTTTCTTCCTCATAACTCTTTGAAATATGTGTTAGACCAGCTTTCTCAAACTTTTCAATTATATCAGTACAAAATATAACTGCTTTATTTAAAAAAAATAAAACCAAACAAAAAAAGCACACCTTGGTAAGAAACCTTATTCTATACTGTCTTATAAATTCAGGATTTAGAATACTCTAATGATGAAGGACACAGATATTTGTTCTCTTCAGGTAGGAAGACATACATGTCTACATATAGTTATCCTACTAAGTGAGTAAAAAACACAGGTTAGGCATCCTGTTATTTGTTAAAAGAGAGAGCATTTTTGGGAACGGACTTAAAAACAAAGTTGTTTTTTGACTTGGAAAGGAAAACTTTTCTGCTTGCCTGGTACCTTTAAACCTCTCCCATACATGTGTGTGTTTTTGAAGGGTCAGAGTTACTTGCCAGTTTTTATCCTATCAATAGATAAACTGAGGGCAACTAACTACACATTTAGGTAATTCTTTAATTACTTCTTTACAATGTCTGAAATCTTCCAATTTCAGTGTTCAGTCAAGGAAAAATGGCTGCTGTTCTTGACTGCTGAGGGTCCTGTCAGGCTGTGGCAGGTGAATCCAGCTGGAGAACTTAAAACATTAACATGCACATGGAGGGTGGCAGTAGCTTGGCCAAGTCTTTTTTTTTTTTTCCCTTTGTTTTTCCTTAAAAATGCTTACCTCTGAGGAGAAAGCAACCATACATTTAGTTCTAGATATTGAAAGATGTCTGAAAGGCAAACAGATTGCTTATTCCTATGTTGACAATACGTCTGACCGATGAACTGGCTAATTACATGTATGCAATGATGCTTATTGACCAAACCTATAGAAATGAAAGAAAGGCCGACATGCTACTTACTCACCCCTCACAACAGCCTGAAATAAAATATATAATGAATTCCACCTTAACATTAAGAAGCAGTACAGAAAAAAAACCAAAACCAAACAACCGAGTTACAGGGGAAACAAATTTAACACATTCTGCAGGTAGTAAGCCTGATATGAATTGTATAGTTTTGTTTTGTTTTGCTTTGTTTTAATGCAAGGTGAAACTGCATTTCCATTTCTCAAATAAAGATTTAGGCAGCCTTTTCTTATAGAATTCAGAAACATAATGATGCTAAGAAGTCATGATGGCACAGTCTCTGAAATCATCCCATTCCCATCCCTGCCTGCTCTATTTATTAAAACTCAGTGCATGTTCAACTTTTATCAGTTCAAAAAGGTGATGTAAAATGAGAACAGTATGCTGAGTTACCAGTATAACACTAAAGGTATTAAAAAGAGCACGTTACCTTTTGTACAGGCAAACCCAGAACAGCATTTGCCTCCTCCAGAACTGAGAGTTAAAGGAACAGCATGTATTTCAAGAGTGCTTCCTACAACACATTTGATGCCACCAGCCTCCGTTAAGTACATTTGTAAATAATTCACTGGTGGAAGGCAAGTCTGTGAGGTTTTTTACTATCACCCTGTTGAAAAATTAATTGATTCGTATTTGCAGTTTGACATCATACTCACTTGCAAGATCCGTTCCATTCCCAAGGTGATTATGTAGCCTCATTACTTAGATCCTCAACCTTCTATTAGAAGTTAAACTCAACCATTCCCAGTTATGAAAGACATAAAGCATAGTATGAACAAATAAGATGCAGCCCCGTTATAAAAATGCAATTCTTCTTCTTGATCATGAGATCTTTCTAACAAATGAAAATATTTCCACACTCTGTAGCACCAGTCCACACTGACTTTATTTTGAACATCCATCATAACCTGCTATCATATCAAGAGCTCTGAATAATTAACTACTTTTACAGTCCCCTAGGAACATTGAACTTTTAGCTTTCTAGCCTCCTGCTGCGTTCAGACAGGGCAGTCTTTCTGATCTGCATCCACCTCTGCACGCTTTGTGTTTAGGGACCTATCTCACCTGCCACATTCCTGGTGCTAACATATCATAAAGGTCTCACACAGCGCCCCTTTTCAAACCTACAGCAGGCTCAGAAAACCAGTATAGGCGAACACCTCTTCTAGCCTCTGAATAAGGGTAATATAATAAGGCATAATTCATAAACACATTAAAACATAGGATAGATTTCTTTAAATAGCACATACCTCTCACACTTAAGCTATTGCTAGCTTCATAGTATTACTATGCCCTTCAGAAAAACCTCAGGATATATAAAAGAAAAAAATTGTAAAAACAACTGAGAGAAGTTGTTTATACTCTGATCCCTGATCACTACTAAAGGAAAGGCTGGCTCTGGCACTTCCATGCATGTCCTTTAGTCAAATGAACTCTCAAAAGGCAGATAACCTTAATGGAGAAGCTGAGAAGAGTTAGTAATGGTCATGCAAAATTAAGTCAAACCTTTAAAATTCTATTGCTCACAGATGCAGGAATCTAGTAAAAAAAGCTACTAGGAAGCCATCAACTTTGTCCCTATAAGTACCCTGTGAGGTATATTCTGCCTTTAAAAATGACCTTTTCATTACAAAGCACTGAAATATATAGGTGTATTTTAAGAATGGAAGTGTTGTCAGAGTGCTTCCTCATAGACACAAGTCTCCAAACAGTAGCAGGCTACAGAAACGCTATTTTTCTTTTTGTGTGTAAATAAAAACCCCACTGATTAGTACTGTTTCCAAGGTCAGAAAGTTGTTTTACTTCTTTGCTGAGAAGCACATGCACTCCATTATCTATCTAACTGCAGCACCAAGACACAACAAGATATGCTGTATGAAATTGTTAACGTATGCCTTCAGAGTATTGGTAGGCTTTGTCCCAAGAATTGTATTAAGTTCCACTTACATTTTATATAAAACTATATTGTTTATTAATACATGTTATTATTTTTACTTCAAACTACAGTGGGAGACTGTTTGCAGGAGCCACAGATGTCAGAAGTCCCAGAGGAAGCCAGGATAAACGAGGAGTCTGCCTCGGTTGAAGAGGACTGGATCAGGGACCAGTTAAGCCATCTGCACATCCAAAAATCCATGGGTCCTGATGGGATGCACCCGAGCATGCTGAGGGAGCTGGCAGGAGTCATTGCTAGGCCACTGTCCATCATCTTTGATAATTCCTGAGAAACAGGAGAGGTGCCTGAGGACTGGAGGAAAGCAAATGTCACTCCAGTCTTTAAAAAAGGCAGGAAGGAGGACCCAGGTACCTACAGACCTGTCAGCCCCACTTCCATCCTGGGAAAGGTGTTGGAACGATTTATCCTTGGTGCTGTCTCCAGGCACATCAAGGATGAGAGGGCTGTTAGGAGCAGTCAGCCTGGTTTTACCAAGGGGAAGTCATGCCTGACTGGCCTTTTACGAGGTTATAACCAGGTGGATGGGTGATGGTAGGGCAGTGGATGTGGTTTTTCTGGATCTCAGAAAAGCATCTGACATTGCCTCCCACAGCATCCTGGTGGGCAAACTGGGGAAGTGTGGCCTGGAGGGCAGAGTAATGAGGTGGATTGAGAGCTGGTTGCAGGGAAGAAGCCAGAGAGTTGTGATTAACGGGACAGAGTCTGGCTGGAGGCCTGTAACCAGTGGAGTCCCTCAGGGGTCTGTACTGGCACCAGTACTGTTCAATGTATTCATTGATGATCTGGATGAGGGAATAGAGTGCACAGTCAGCAAGTTTGCTGCTGATACAAAGCTGGGAGGGGTGACTGACACACCAGAAGGTTCAACAAGACTTAGACA
>VXBZ01008624.1:37124-88841 GCA_013399135.1 Heliornis fulica
TGAGGACAGGCTGAGTGAGCTGGGTCTCTTTATCTTGGAGAAGAGGAGACTGAGGGGTGACCTCATTAATGTCTATAAATACATTAAGGGTGAGTGTCAGCAGGATGGATCCAGGCTCTTCTCAGTGATGGCCAGTGATAGGACAACGGGCAATGGGTCCAAGCTGGAACATTGGAAGTTCCATGTGACTATAAGGAAAAACTTTTTCACGGTGAGGGTGACAGAGCACTGGAACAGGCTTCCCAGAGAGGTTGTGGAGTCTCCTTTTCTGGAGACATTCAAGACCAGTCTGGACACATTCCTATGTGATTTACTCTAGGTGATCCTGCTCAGGCAGGGGGGTTGGACTAGACGATCTTTTGAGGTCGCTTCCAACTCGTAATGTTCTGTGATTCCGTGATTTTGTGATTTTGTGAACTCAAAGTAAATGCTTTGTCACTGACCTTGAGAGTACTTTGGTAAACAAAGGATTTCTGTGCTTTGCCAAGAAGCAACAGTGATAGAAGAAATTTTGACACAGCTGAAACTACTGTAGCTAGTCTACCATGTTCTTGGTAGCTTTACCTATCAGTGTCCCCAATGGCAATATTGTATTTCAGTTGTCAATTGGCAAGCATGAAGTATTGGAATAATAGGGATTTTAGAGAATAGACATCACAAGCAGCAGCATTGATTTGTTAAGCTTAGAAGTCCTTACTTTTCTCACATTTCTTTTATCTTTGTGGACAAATAGCACAGGATAGTTTACTTTTTCCTAGTTTTCCTAAATGAAGAGAACTTAACGTAATTGTCTTGTTCAGTACATTGCAATTTTCTCAGGTATGCTTTACAAGAAATACTGGAGTATAAATTATATTGGTTTCTACCAGCAGTATTTTTTCCTATCTCTGGGTATATATTCATCTTATAGAAGAAAAATACAGATTTTCAGAGTGTTAAACTGGGAAAAATCTGCCTTTCAAAGTTCTCTGAAGTAATTTAAGCAGTTAGTCATCTTTTTCAGTCTGAAATCCTTTGCTACAAACAGAATAGAAAGTCTTAACGCTGAACAGCGTGACAGATAGTATTTATATTTAAGTAAATTTAACTTGTCTATCACTTTCATTTCCCAACCTCTCCCTACAAGAACTAAGGCAGTATGCTGAAACCTTTATACACCTATTATGTTTGCAAACACCGTAGAGATAAGTTTTGACACTGTTTGTGCTTTTGCACCTGCAGATCCGGTCTGCTGAAGACTGATAACCCACCTGCCAGCAGAGCATCAGCACACCTCACCACCAGGGGAGCTGAGGAAGCCTGGTGACTTCAAAGGCCTGGTGCTATAATGAGCACTGCAGTAGGTAAGTGCAGTGGCTGTGGCTGCAGGGCTGGTGAATTCATCCAATGTGGATAGACCTGGCTCCCTCCCTTCTCACAGGCTCTGCTTTATTTCCCTGTGGGAAGCAGAAGAAGAAGAGATTCCAGATAGTGAACATCAAGGCTTTTACCCTGACACGGAGTGTTCCTACAGCTCAGATGTGACCACTATATTTTACATGTTGACACCGTATCTTCTCTTTAAAGTTTTCAACCGGCCGTCGGATATTCAGAGAATGCATGTTCACACATACAGCACAAGGTTATTCTCACCTGCACTGAATAAAAAAGATTTTTTTTTTCTGAGAGAACATTTTTGATCCTATGCCTCTGAAAATGAGTTAAAGAATAGGAAATCATTTATTTCCCATTTTGTCTTCAACATTTCATGTGTGGTTCTTTCTCCCTAAAACCCAGTAAATGATAAAGAATCCAGTTGGTATGGTACAAAATTTCCATAATACAGCCGTTAGCTGTTACATTTTGCAAGTAAGATGCTGTTAATTCAGCGTGTTCTGATTTCAAGCTATTGAAATTGATATAAGACAAGACATATCATATTAAGATGAGAAGCTGCCTATATATAGCCACCTATAGCTGGCACCTTTATCAAGAAAGACGTCTGGGAAGGGAATGAGTGAATGTGACCATGATTTAGTCAAAATACAGAAATGCCTACATACTCATGATGAAGCAAAAGACAGACAGGAGGGCTTTGTAGTATAACAGCATTTATCAAAAAAACCCCAAGCATTTCTTTTGTCCAAATTTGTGAGTAGCCAAACCGATTTGCGCAATGGGTTTTTTTTTTCAGATTTTCTGATTCTACAGAGGAACAATCAGAGTTTAGAAGAAAGTCTATCACAGAACAAGCGCATGAAGAAAGTTAATTTGGATAAGAAAAGACTTAAAAAATATAATTTAGCCATAATTTTTAGATTCAGATTGATTTGAATGTCAGGACAGCTGCAGACAGTCAAAACTGAAGCACACGGAGAGCTGTAACTCCACGTGCATCGAAAGCCTTTTGTCTATCCACGATACAGTGAAACTGAACTAGGTTTCATACAGATTCATGTCACATCTGATCTCAGAGAGCAGCTTTGCTATTAAGCATAGGCTGAGTTCAAAGCACATGTAGGGAATTCTAATGTAGACTCTCATAATTTGTTTTCCTGCAAACAAATGAAATATCATTGCAATCTATACAGTTCTGCTAGATCTGGTTGGTTGGTTGTTCAGAAACATATAAAAATATGTGGACAGACCTATTATATAGGTCCTAAATTCCTTAGGAAACCAAGTTAGCCAGGTCCAATGAGCTTTCTGTGGGGAAGGTCCATAACTTCTCTAAAAAACCCATTCTCATACTTCAGTATTCCAGTCCCTCACCTCTAGCTGGAACCTTCATAGCTGGAATTCAAACTTCTTAGTTCTTGTCCTATCACTACTTTCTGCAATGGTTTATGCATTAGAGGACTGTTATATCTCTACTAGATTATTTTACAGACTAAACAATTCTAGTTCACTCAAAAACTTGGTTTATAGAGCATGGTCAGAGGTCTGTAACAACATGTAACCATGACTTCCTCTGGTCTCTCATAATTTTCCTTGAACTGTATTCTTCACGTTGGGATGCGGGTAAATCTTCTTCACTGTCTTCTTTAGAGATGAAGAATATTTTCCTTTCTCAATGGACATACTATTTATGCTTTTAAGGAGGACAGACACTTACTCTTTTTTACATCAGCATAACATTATTGATTTGTAGAATCCTAGAATGGTTTGGGTTAGAGGGGACCTTAAAGACCATGTAGTTTGAAACACCTGCCATGGGAATCCTTCACTAGCCCAAGTTGCCCAAAGCCCCATCCAGCCTGGCCTTGAGCACTGCCAGGGAGGGGGCAGCCACAGCTTCTCTGGGCAACCTGTGCCAGGGCTTCACAAACCTCATAATAAAAACTCCTCCTCCATATATATGATCTAATCTAATCTAATCTAATCTAATCTAATCTAATCTAATCTAATCTAATTCTACCTGCTATCAGTTTGAAGCCATTACCCCTTCAACCTATGTGCAGGTTTAGAGGTAAACCGGCAGGAGAAATGGACCCACCACAAGAGAGATTATAAGTCAGAGTTACAATTTAATGAAAGATATTACCATACAAACACCCATACAACCCAGTGTCCCAGGGCACAAGCCCAAAGGGGTCTGCTAGCCCCGGTGCTGAGATCCACGTGGCTCTCCCAAGTCCAAAGCAAAAAGAAGTGAAGAGTCTGTTGCTGCAGATGATGGCNGGTATGGTTGGACCATTGATGGCCCATTAGCACCCACGCCCCCTCAGGCTGAGTGTGAAGGTGCTAACGACTTCCTGGACAACTGTTGCAAATGGTCCATTATTCTTGAGGAATGAATAGAGGGTGTAGAATACACAGCCTTGATCACCCCCACACAGTGATAACCGGTGTCTCTTGCTGAACTAGGACAACCTATCACTACATGTTAAAAGTCCTACAGCATTCCTTGTGGACCCCCTTTAAGTACTTGCAGGCTGTAGTTAGTCCCCCCTGGAGCCTTCTGTTCTCCAGGCTGGACAAGTCTGACTCTTGTCAGCCAGCCTTCATAGAAGAGGTGCTCCAACTCTCTGATCATCTTCATGGCCCTCCTGTGGACCTGGTCCAACAGCTCCATGTCCTTCCTATGTTGGGGTCTCCAGAGCTGGATGCAGTACTCCAGGCAGTCTCACAAGAGTGGAGCAGAATGGCAGAATCATCTCCCTTGGTCTGCTGGTCACATTTCTTTTCATGCAGTCCAGGGTATATTTGGCTTTCTGGGCTGCAATAAAGATTTGTGATCCCTGTAGCCAGATTTTTAATCAGTTATCCCCGTGTTGTTTTTATTCAGCTGATTAGCTCTCATCATAAAGCATTATGCTTGTTCCTACTCAGGACAGTCTTTTATTTTCAGACAATGTAAGTATAATTTTTATCTTTCAAGACCACTTGGAATTTCTATTAAGTTTCTTTATTTTTCATTGTTCATAGTTCTTCTCATTGCAGTGACAGCTTAGAATTGAATACCATTCAATTAATTAATGAAAATAATGAATTCTAATTGCTAAGACCCCAAATCATTCTGTTGCTCTCTGCATGCTCGGTCTATATGCAAATATTGCTCTTGTTTCTGGTTGTTTTTTTTTTTTGTAGGAGGTCTATTTTTTCTTTTTTATTTTTAGGAAAGCACATATTTTAATTTAACAGATGGAACAAACATTTCCCCTAAAGCTATTTTTAGTTTCATGTAGAAAATTTGCTCAGAAATATTAATAATTTTGTTTGCCTCTCCTATGTCTCCTATGATTTTTCTTTGTTCTGAATGCATTTTTTTAATAACAAAATTCTGGACATTTTCAGCACTACTATTGCCATTACTTGTGCTTTCATGCAGTTGTGTTACAGAAGAGCAGTGCTTTTACATAATTTGTATTTTGGAGTGTACCTCTGAATTGTGCAATGTCATATCTAGTTTGTATCCAGCTACCCTTCCTCTCACATTGGAACAGGTAAAAATGCCAAATGGGAATCATGAAAGATCTTTCCTAGTACTACTGGAATTTTCTGCAGTTGTAAATTTTTATAAGTTCTGTCTCAATAACTGCTAAAAGCTTCATAAAGAGAAAGAATCAGGAAATGTATTCTTACATCATGGATCTATGATGTCTCTTGCTGAAACATAACATAGTTTTGGTAGGACATTAACTTGTCTCTGACCTTGGAACTTACAGGCTAGTTGACAAAATGAGCAAGCACAAAAGAAAGGAGCAGATTTCCCAAAGGATCCATCACATACTCAACCATTTTCAATACCCTTAGAGTATTAAAATATGAATGAATATGGCTTTTCCATGATTGCTAATCTACTGCAATGTGCTAAAACGGATGTTAGCACTAAAGTGTCAGCTCGTTCAAACAGATACAGTTCTATAAAGACAAATTTTTAAAAGTTTTCTATAAATTGTAGTAGATAATATGCTTCTAATCCTATTAAGAAACAAACATTTACATAGCTATTATCTTAAAAGGTTTATTTTACTTTATAATATGGATAAACATATAATTACCATGTAAATTCAGCAGTAGGCAATCAAATGCTATCTTCAGATTAATGGATAATTATACACTTAAGATGGTTAAATACTTTAAAACTCAAATGCCCAGGTAATTGAACCCTTTAATATTATGACAACACTGTAATTATCTTTGGTGATAGATGTGAAGCCACAGATTAATGATTGAGAGAAGTGTATGACATGGCTAAAGGAGTATTAGCACCTCCTGGTGCAGTAGATGTGTTTCATGTCTGGAGACAGCAGCAGTTGTTTATCTTTACAAGGCAGCTGCTCTATCTAATATTGCAATTGTACCCAACCTCTCTATCAACTGAGCATAAATTAACACGCACACACATACTCAGAAGCATGCACACATGCATACACAAGAGCTTGTCTGTTACTTGCCAACTGAAGTGAAAAAAACATCCCCTAAAGACAGTTTGCAATATGTTGCTTTTACTGCCAGATGAGCAGGTACCAAATATTACTGTTTAAGATTAAAAAGTGATACTTTTTTGGTTTTGTCTGAGCTAGGCAGGTTGGGTTTTTTTTGACAGTTTTCTAGCGGATTAAGTTAATATCGGTGATATTCTTCCCAGTTTGACTTGAATGTATAATCCTCTTATTTTGGCTTAGGCTTTCTTTTGTCTTTGAAGAACTTTTGTTTGCCTGGTTGGTTGGGTATTTTTGTTTTGCAAGCACATTTCCCTATAATCGTGGCTTTATGTTACTGTCAGTTCCTCCTCATTTTATTTGAGATACTTAATTACTTTTTTTTTTTGTTTCCGAGAACCTAGCAGTAAGAACAAGTTCCAATCCTTTTTTATTAGATAACTTGTGGGACACATGATGGATAGCTTTCATCTAGTTCTTTGTCTATTTTCATTCTATTAGCCTGCTTCATGGATAAATAACGATTATAGTAATTTCTGATAAGAACCAATACCTGGATGAATATCAGTACATAGGTCTACTAGGCATCTGGATAAGTTGGTCATAGACATTTGTTCATAACCTCTAGCTGTTCAAGTTAGATTTCATTCCCCAGTTACCTGTTAAGTTCTTTTAGAGGAGCCATAGTTAACAAAACAGTGTTACAAGGAACCAACACACAATGAAATTTTGTGATAGATTCCTTTAAGTAAGATTTTTCATTATAGGGATTGTATTGTTTATTACACTCCTTAAAAATTTTGCTAGAAACATTTTTTCCTATTAATTTCTACAATTGTTCAGCAGAGATATGATGTTAAATTGAGCTTAAAGAGAATCTTAATTTTTGCTTTCCATGAAAAATATTTTTTCCATTGATTTAATCTTATTTTCTCCATCTGAGCTGAGAAACAGAAGTTTTAAGCATCTTTTGTCTTAAATTCTCTAGCTGCCTTCAGTTCTTATCCAGGCAGGTAGCAATTTTTTTCCTGCATTCTTTACCTAGCTCACTTTATGCAAAAAATGCCTCAATCGCCAAAGCTTTCCACTAATTTTAAAATTTCCCTTCCTGCTTCTGCTTGATCGATGAAAGTACATTTCTGGTAGTTCTTTGGTCTGATGTGTACACATAACTGAATTTCAGGATCTATCAGATGCTTTGCAGCTTTTTTTTGGTGAGCAAAAGTATTTTATTTTCATCTTTGTGGCTTTGCAGTCAGCCTAAGAGCCACTCCACAGGCATTTGACAAGACTCACTTTAATTTCTCCTCCAGTTATCTTCATAATTTCTTTGAGATGTTTTCAAGTACTCTTTTAGATTTCCCTCTTCTGGAGGGAAAGATTTTTGTCAATCTTTGGACCATTTTAGTTTTGTGAAATTTTCTTTTTTTTTATAAAGGTAGAAGCTTCACAGTACCTTTAACGTGAACGTTCTCTCTCCAACTGGCTGAAAACATGAGCAAACTATGAGCTTGTCTTCTATAAAAAAAATAGAAGAAACAGGTGTCAGAAGCTTTTAGTTAGTTTTACATTTTAAATTATCAGCACAAATAAGTCATTGAAGCAGGTTACAAAAGAACATGTATCTAGTGTCTATTCAGGAATGTAAGCAGACGTAAACTTAAAATACAATATTGCCTGTTTCCTCTTGCTGCAACATGAGTATATATTAGTATTTCAGCACAAGACTTACTGATACTAAGATTTTGTTTATATTTTTACTTTACTTTGACATAATTAGAGAATAGATTTGTATGGTGAAACTTCACCCACCAGAGAATAATTTGCCTCAGAGCCTCCTGAATTTTAGGTACTATCTTATTTAGAGGAACTTAATAATATGAAACTTTAAGAACTAGATAATGAAACTTAAAAAATATATTTAGATTGTGTTTCGAATTTCATAATTATTTCAGCTTTAAATCACAGGTTCAATTTTAAAGGCTGGTATTATTTCAAGTATTGAGTTTATGGAACAGTTATTGATTCGTTTTCTTTGTCTTATACAGTAATATTAACTGCACTAATAGCTCATTTAAGGTATTTTATAAAAATCATACCTGACAATTTAATATATTTAATAATTGCACTGGTATATGTACGCAAACAAATAGCCTTTGCTTCAGAAACACAGCTGTTAGTGCATACCAGCTTAAGTAACATCCTTCAAATACCTTTAAATCACACTTATCTATGTGAAATATGTTTATATTTTTAATATATATATCACGCACATTAGCAACCCGTATGTATAGGTTTTCAGCTAAAATTTATTACTCCACATCAGAGCTTTTGAATATTTAATAGGGTTTTTAGGGAGATTACCATTGCATCTTTTCTCTGTTTTATTTTTATTTGTTGAAAAACTTCATTACTTTAATTAAAAAAAATACCAAAGCAAATAGTCTGTAGGATTGATAATGATGATTATGAGCTTCTGCAATACTAGATAGCAAAAGTATGGACTAATGCATTAGTTTATTATTGGTTCACAGAAATAAAGAACATGTGGTATGCTTTTTCCTTTAACTATTTATGGTCTTGCATTTATCATTAGCTTGTAGGCTATTTTTTTCTGAAAGGAATTCACTGGCAATTTTTAATAGCTGTCTTCTTATCATGATACATTTTTTTCATTTATTCCTCTCTATTGCTGCCACTGTTGTGAAGATATTACTGAAATGACTATTGATTAATGAATAAAGAACATGAGGAAAGTACTATTCTTGCATCATGACTTTTAGGAGCTGCCAAATTCCCCTTGAACAAGATGATGGTCCCTGGCTCATTGTCTACTATGACTGAATTGGTAAATTAGGGTAGAGCAGAGCATATTGTTTACCTTGACTTCAGCAAAGCTTTTGACACTGTCACCCATCAGATCCTCATAGAAACGTGATGAAGAATGGGCTGGGCGATCAGCCCATTTCAGTAAGGTGGAAATGAAAACTGGCTGAATGGATGGAATGAAAGAGTAGTGATCATTGTCATGAAGTCTAGTTGGAGGCCAGAGGTATACCCCAGGAGTCAATACAGGGTCCAATCCCGTTTGACATCTTCATTAATGATCTAGATGATGGGGTAGAGATCAGCAAATTTGCTGATGACACAAAACTAGGAGGAGTGCTTGATACGCTAGTGAGTTGTGCTGCTATGCAGGAGGACCTCAACAAACTGAAGAAATGGCCTAGTAGAAACTTGATGTAGCTTAATAGTGAGTGGAAAATTCAAAGTCCCACACCTGTGGAGGAACAACACCAAGCACCAGTACATGCAAGGGACTGACTGCCTGGAAAACAGCTTTTCAGAAAAGTACCTAGAGGTCCTGGTTGACACCAAACTGAACACGAGCCAGCAATATATGCTTGCAGAAAAAAAAAAAAAAAAAGGCTAGAGGTCTTCTGGGCTGCATTAAGAGGAGTGTTACGAGCAGGAGCAGTTCAAGGGAAGTAATCCTTCTCCTATACTCAGCACTGGTGAACTTCTTGTGAAGGTGACCAAGCACTGGCACAGGATGCCCAGTGGAGCTGTGGAATCTCCAACTTGGAGATACTCAAAAGCTGTCTGTACATGGGCTTGGTCAAATAACTGTAGGTGATGCTTCTTGAGCAGGAGGGTTGAACCAGAAGACCTGCAGTAATCCCTTCTAACATCAACCACTGATTCTGCAGTTCTGCTATACCTACACATTCTTGTACTCTGCTCTAACTCTAATGCTGCTAAATATTTTAAAAAGTCTTTCAAAATCTGAGTCAAAATTAGCTTTCAGCTAAATAGATTGGTATCACAGCTATATGTAAAGATTATAAAAATGTCCTTTTGTTCTTCCATTTTTCTGCTAAGATGATAATGAGGAATGCTACGAAAAAACTGCTTAAGAGTTCGTAGTTTAGTGATGCATGTGGCTAAACTTGCTCTGCAACTGTGAAACTTTTAAATTGAACTATGAGAAATTGTAATCTTTTACTAGACCAAATCACTACTTCTAATGAAGTTACAGTTTGAGAAGAATGAAGATGGAGAAACAGAACTGATTTTCAGGCTGCAAGTTTCACCAAGCGAGTTGTATCCTTTAAATTAATCTTGAAATATATTAGAGTTCACTGAATAGTGAAAGCCAGTTGGATGGGAAAACGTTTTGTCCTGTAGAAATGGGTTGTTAGAAGAGATTAGGACTGTCCTATCCAGCTCATAGTTAGAAGACAGATATTCTATGAAAAAGGGAAAGCTGGGCCATCTTTTATGAATTAATCTGATTAAAAATTTGGATTTGTGCTCTGAAATAAATTCAAACTCTTCAGTACTTATTTTTGTCCTGAATCAGTATTGAAGCTTGTCATTCCCCACAGAATTACAAAAATATACCAGTCAAATATTGAAATTACCATTTTCCAAAAAACTCACAATTCCAAATACATATTTTTCTAATGTCTAGAAAAGAGTTTTGTTAATGTTTACTTAACCTGTTGAACTTTTTCTAACAATGCTAAGATAAATTCAGAGATGTCAATTTCCATGTTTCTCATCCTCAGGAGACGAGGCCACCTTGACGGAAATGCCAGGATTTAGCATTTATATCAACCAAAGGAGAGACTGATGCATCTCACAAAATACATTTCAAATGCAAATATTGGCTCATAGAACCGATTGGAAATATGAGACAGAAACTGAAGTGCTCCGGCATTCTGGGATTCACTGACAGATTTCTATTTGATCTACTGTAATTGATCCAAATTAACAATTAAAATGTCTTAAGCACAGTTGACCTGATCAGAAATTATAGGAAGTGAGAGACTGAAGAGAGGCAGAAAAAACATTAAAAGAATGTAATAAAGCATCCAGGAGTGGTTTTCTAATAGAAACGGGATTTTTTTGAGCAATTCAAAACATAGGATAAAAAGAACATTTTTATCTCTTGATTTGCAGTTGAGTGTAGTTTTTCACTCAGTTGCAATGAATCTTCAATGCAAACTTTCATACTGCTTCAGGTTAATTAAATGCATTTCATTGCAAGTGAAGTCAACATTTCAGTGCAACATTGTAGACTGATAACCCTGGTAAAGAAAACTGACATTCTCTGCATAATTGGAAGCAGCACAGCTCTCACATATAAACCAAATTCCACTTTTCTTAATATTCCTCAAAGTAATCAACAATACAATTAGGAATAAAGTAAAAACCCCAAACACCCCAAACCACCAGCCATCAATACATCATTTGTGATACCGTGTAGGAAATGCAGGCTGACATAGATTGTGTCCAGATTCAATATTTGTAGTGCATGTTACTTACCACATAGTTTGCCCTGTTACCCATAACAACCATTTTTGGGGATATCTGCAGCAAAGCCTAAAATGCTAACGCTTTCTTCTATGCTTGCAAGTTTCTTGTGCCTTGTTCTTATCCAGATACAGAAAGTGCTGTGATTTGTTTGCACATCTGATCAGCTGGAGAACTCAAATGGACATTGGAAGGTGGGGAACAAAGTTCAGATGAAAACTCAAATAGTAAATTTTATAGGTATGGCAATTGGAAGTCCATAGGACTTCTGTTCTACTGCTATTTGCTACACCTTTAAACATTTATATTCTAACTTTCAAATAGATAGTCAGAACATTAACCTTATATGTAGTGAATAACTATTGAAATCTACTTTTGTACAATTACCTGTGTAGAATTAAGTGGGTGAATAAATCTTTGAAGAAGTAAGGCTGAGGAAAGAGTACTGAAATAAACAGTAAGCACAATAATCCAGAAATTACTAAACAAGACATGAACAAACTCCTGCTCTTCTAAGGTATTTATAAATTTGAATCCCAGTTTTTAATGAAAATATACTCAGAAAACTATTTCTTTTGATTTGTTTTTAGTACAGGCTCTTTATAGAGAGTGAACTTTATGTAGAAGTGGATCTTAGGGGTTTTTTTAAGTATTAGGTTTCACTTTCTCACACATAACAGTTCACAAGAATAAAATAAGGTACAGCGAACATATGAATGAATTATAAAAAGATCACTGATTGCATTCAGAGAGAAAAGGACAGTGTGAAAAATTT
The DNA here is from genome assembly GCA_013399135.1 of Heliornis fulica. Lineage (NCBI taxonomy): Eukaryota > Metazoa > Chordata > Aves > Gruiformes > Heliornithidae > Heliornis > Heliornis fulica. The sequence continues at coordinate 49,086 of VXBZ01008624.1, forward strand.
ATAATTTTAATTTTATTATTTGGTGATTGGTATAAAAGTTTTCTATGCTTTTACTAAAACAGCTTCAGTATTAACCTAGTACTTAAATTACAATGCATCATGCCTGATTGAGGTTAATTATCACTGGTGTTATAAATCTAACATAACACATCTTGAATTCTAATTTTGTTTTAGGTACAGAAGACCAGTTTAATTAAGTTATAAATTATGCTTAACTCAGTGATATTTTCAGAATACATTTCTTCATTAATAGAACAATATACATGGGAAACATTCCATGACTGAACAGTTTGCAACAATGCTAATCTATCTATAGTCCAGTTTTTCTTTTGTTTGCTCATTAATTGGTTACAGTATAAAAAAACATGTAACATAGTCTCCACATACTTCCTATCAGTATAAGTGAAACCTACATGAGACAGATAAAATATTTTCTCTCTTCAAATCTACCTTTTAAAAAAATAAAAAGTTTTGAAAGCTATAAGTCAGCTATCTAGATTCCTTTGACATCATGGCTTAAAACTTGCTAGAGAATGGAGAACTTCAAATATCATACAGAAAATAGCTTGCAAATTCTGCAATGGCTTATGATTACAAGGGTAATACCATCTTGTTCAAGAAGAAATAAATACTGCACTGCTCCTCCTAACATAAAGAACGTGCTACATGGCAGCTGTTAGTAAACACTTAATCGTGATGTTTTTCTACCAGAAACAATTATAACCCTCTCAAAACTGCCTTTTCACTACAGTTTTTTGCGTTAGAGGAAAGGATTATCTAAAGGTTCATGTGAGCCAGGATAGGGAAACTGGACCCCTCTCCAGACTTTGTTCTGCCACTTCCAACCAATGAGTCCAAACAGCAAATTTGAAAAAGACTTCAAAGTTTGTTCTCAAAACATGTTGCCTCCTGTGAATCTCTTAGTAAACAAACTTCTTCAGTTACACCCATCCTATGAAGTATAAACCAGAAAGGTTTAAGCAAGCTAATGGTTATGAACTACATACAGTGCTGATTTTAACCCAAGTGTGCAAACATCTGTGTACAAATTTCTGAAGTCTGTGATTGTGCTGCTGCCCTTGTGAACGTAAAGTGCAACTTGTAGACAGCCTTGACTCAAGCTTAGCTTTCACCTTAGATATGCACTTATTGTCTGTCCCCAAGGTATAACTTTCCTCTTTGGAAAAGAGAGCATCTGAAGATATGTACCATGTTTAAGAATTCCAGCTAAGCCTCCCCTTGCTGGTTTATTCTATGTTTATATTGACAATTGTTACCTACTTCATAATCTATAGTAAAAGAATAAACCTGATGATTCCCAGCAAGTCTGGGATTGACCGATACGTGGTCATAATTTTTTCTGTCAGGTTCTCTCACATCTTATAAAAATCTTTGGGGATAAAGTTTATAATTTTTGGAAGATAATTAATCACAAAAGTCAAGTTTTAAATAATTACTTAGGGTTCGTAAACAAAGTGAATCAAGACGAATATTGTAATCCTGAGAAGAAAAATATTGGATTAATTTTATCATTATTTTCCCATTTTTTATTTTAATAATAATTAATTCCCATTAATTATTTTCAGTTCTTAAGCTATTTTCTCTAATCTTTCGAATATGAATTTATAACTATTTTCATATAATTATATAATGTGCAGCCAAATATTTTGTTGCAATGTAAAGCAAAATGGAATTTCTTGTCAACATTTTATGACTTCTATTTTTAGAGGAAAAATGGAAGAGGTTTTTTGAAATAAAATTTTTTAAGTGTAATTAATATCATTTAAATAAAAGAAAGTTTTGTTTTGTTTTGTTTTGTTTTTCTGAACAGAAGATGAAAATGCTCTTGTTTAGTTACAATGCATATACACTGAAACCTGGGAAATAACATCCCAGAATTATTCTCTTTATTCCTTACACGGGATACTAGACCCAAAGACAAATAATCTGGGAACAACATAAAAAATTTTGTCTGTTATTTTTTGCTTTTACTTCTAAATTTTCAGTGACTGTAGATTTTGCTTTAAGAATGAGGTCTTAAGGAATTTCAAAGCTGTTCATAAACTTTACACTATTGCCACTGATAAATGAGATGACATTGTGGTCCCACTATATGACATGCAATGGCTGTGATTCACAGGACAGAAACCTGATGAGGAAACTGGGAAATTTAGGAAGTTAAATGCATTAATTTATTAAAGTTATCTAATTTCTATTCTTCTAATGTGGTCTTCATGGATTAGTCATTCCTTCCAAGCTTTCTTTTTACTGCCTTACTGAGCAGTCCTGTAGGATAGAGAAATTTGAAATGTTGAGAGGTATGAAAAACATAAATATTATTTCAGCTGAAAGTCGAGCCTTATTATAGGGAGAAAACCCCTATTTGCTAATGACAAAATAGGGATCAAACCTTACGTTGACCAGAAGATGGCTGGCTTCTGTATAACCCTAGAAACCAAACCTTGTAATGAGCTCAGTTCGCCTCTTGAGGGCATGATGTCATTATACAAAAAAGAGCAAAACTTTTTTCTTCCCAATCAGTTAAAGAATGGTGTAAAGAAAAAGTGATCAGATTGAATTCTAAGTTTGGTCGTCATGTTATATTTTACATGATATATGAGAATATTGCATACATATTCTGTATTTTTAAAATTATCCCATTATTAGGAATGTGGGGTTTTTAATATTAGAAATATAAATATTTATTATTTTCATAAACTGGTACTGGGTACTAGGTACCAGGTACCAGGTACACTAGTGACAAGCACTTCAGTCCACTTTAGATACTGCTCTTATGTATACTGTGGACCAGCACTATACCATAAGCTAGTCATACATAATGTTGCAGTGCACCCAAACCAAAGCAAACTGAAGTACAAGTGTCAATACCCAGATCTATGGAGACAGCTCATTGACTGAATGACTGGGAAATACTTTCCTTTAAGAAAGGAAAGTTCTTCATGAGAAGTTATCTGAAATATTAGACCCTTACATATTTATATCTTTTGCTTTTTTTGTATTTAATGTATGTATTTCATCTGACCTCTAATTTTAGGTGAATGAATATCATATATCCTTCCCCAAAAATGCCAGTTTGTGCCTCTCTGTGGAAATGTGCATTTGCAAATTGCATCAGGTGATTTAGTTAAAAATTTGTATCATATTAAGATTGTGGTCTGTTGCTGTTAGTAATTAAATTCACTGGGTTTGAAAGGCAGGAGGTCTTCCTCTTGCATCTGGAAATAAAAATTAAATGTTTACTGCTTTTTCTTTTGAGGTGTACAACTATTTTGGATCCTAAAGATATATAAGCTTGAGGCAGAGGAAAGCTGTGGGCCATTATGAAAATGAGTGAGATGCTTTTATTTTATGCAAAAGCATACAGCTTGGATGTCAGGAACTGACAGGATTTTAGTAGTTCTACAGTTTGCAGGCTCTGATATAAATCTGGGTAACTGTTGCTCTGCCACTTAGCTCTGCCTCGTGAATCTTACTGTAAATCCTTCAAAACTGGCTCTTATTTGTGATCTAGAATTTTGGAGGAAGGTTGTGTATCTGCAGAGCAGACACCATCTCTTGACTTCCTACAGGATATACTAATAAGCATTGCTAGAAATGGAAAACTTTTACTCTAAGTAGTTAAAGATCTGGTAATATTTCTGTAGCAGTCACAGCACTAGTTAAAAGTAAAAAGTCATATATAATCTCTGTTCCTAATGTAGGAATTCTGAAACTTGGTATAGGGAAAGACTGGGAAAATGGACAAAATCGACACTGATTTTTCTTTCTAAGTTTACAGAACTACAGAAATATGGAGGAAAATTTGGTTATTGTTCTTCTTGTCAGGTGAGTTGCCAATGAACCTGGGTATCTGTCTGTATTTAAATCACTCTTCCCATTGCTCATTGTCCTACCTGGACTCCAGTTTCTAGTAGATCTCATTTGGATGTGCCAAATGATGATTTTACAGTTTTGGTTGGTGGTATGCACACCTCGTTAGCTGTGCAAGTTTTCTTGGGTCCCTTCTGTGATGTAATCAGTCTCTTCATGCAGAGCACCTTTTAATGTATTGAATAGATAATGGCTATAAGGTGCAAATTTTGCAAATTGAATGTTAAAGGTACCAGAACAATTACAGTGACACTACATTTTTACATATGATATCTAGAATTTGTGCATGCTGATTAGTAATTTTTCTGGTGGTACTCTATTCTTAATTTTTGTGTTGCTCTTTAGAAAAGTCTACTAGACTTTCATTTATTTTAATAATAATTCTTTACCATAATTTACAAATGAGCTGAAATTATATCCTGTGGTAATATGGAAAAAAACTGAATGTGACTTAGGCAGGGTAAAGCGCAAAGTGTGACTTTGAGTTCACGGTGTCCAGTGACCTCTAGAACTGATTTACTGTACCCACAATGGTTGCCCAAACAATTTGCCCCAGCTCCCATTAGAGCACAGTGCAGTTCTAGTTATTGTCCTTATTTTGGACATCTTGCTGATATTTCAAAATACGTGACTAAGGTAACTCATTATTTCTGTGTTCAAGAACCTGCTGGAAGAACCTTGGGTCTATTCCAAGAACAGTTTCTTCAGTGTCTGTGCAAAGCCACACACTGGTTTTACCACTGTGTGGTACCCAAGTTGCTGACATCTTTTCAAAATGTTCTTGTATCTTGGAGGCTAACCTTGATACCCCATTACCTTTTAATAACAATGACAACATAATTCAACATTCTAATGAGTATTAACATTCATTTAAATAGGCCTTGATTAGTCTTGTAGCAAAATATAGAATCAGTAGAAGGTGTCTTACTCTAGTGAAGGTGATTTGGACCATATTTATGTAACAATATTTACATTGCTGTGAAACTAATCACAGAGGGTGAAAAAGAATGTCATTTATCAAAAACATCAGTAAAAAATTCTACCACATTCAGGCTGCAAGGCTGAGAGGTTAATTTCAAAGCATGATAAACTAATAAATTAAAAGAAACAAAGATATCTAACTTGCTTGAACAGGTCAAAGTTTCCCATTAAGAAGAAGAGGGACAACAAAGAAACAGGCTTTGATGCTGTGCAAAGGCATTTGCTGATGGAGACAATTTTTCACTTAAATTAATTGCAGTGAAATCAATGTTTGATGTGTGGCACATGCCGATAACCTTTGTCTGTGTTATCACTGATAAGGCATTCAGCATTCACTTATTCTAAATGCTCATCAGATGTGCTATTGAGGCCGTTTTCCTGAAACATATTTAGCAGCATTTGAGATCTTTTTTTCTCTCCCAAATACAGCCTGTCTCACCACTATTTTGCAGCTGCAGAAGAATTGCCTGAATGAGTTTCTCATCACAATAACTATGAGGATCAAAACCGACCAGATGGTTCTTTCAGGTTCCTTAGGCAAATAAGACATGCCATTCTAGGGATATGAAGTCTATAAAGCCTGTTTTACAGATAGACATGAGACAGTTCTGCTTTCATTCTGAGGTAGCTAGGACCCCCTCACTTTGGTTAACATAACACCAGCAAGATTTGGAAACTCCAGTGCTATTCAGCCCCTGTTACATGGCTTTCAGCCAACTTGTAACCTATGCCCTAGCATGCAAACCTTGCTCTAATGAATTTGCATTCATATGTTCATTCTTGAAATAAATGTTTGCAATGTACCATACAAATCCTCTGAGCCTAAGGACCATCACTGAATGCACTCATGGAGAGGAAACTGACTGTCAACCTTAGGAAAATATAACAACACCTTGCATTACCTCCTTGGAGAGGCTCAAAATTCTGCTGGATGAGTTCTGAACAACCTGATCTGACTTTCTAGTTAGAGCCAATATCCAAATTGGTCCTCTTCTGAGTCAGAGGACCTTCCGAGGTCTCTTTCAGCCTAACACATTCTATAATTCCATGATTAAACAATTATATTTTAACAAGCTCAACTAATTTCTACATTTCCTTGTGATTCTGTGAAGTTTTCTCAAAGCTTCTTTGGATCAACCATATATGAAAGAAGCTCTGATAATAATGTTTTATCTCTGAAACGTGCTATAGAAATTAGACTTCTATTAGCTATAGAAATCTGTCAAAGATCTCCTTCATTCATGTGTCTTTTGCTCATTTTACCAGATCAGGAGAGGGAAATGAAATTACTTAAAATTTTCTTACAGAAATCAAAATGTAAATATGTCACATAATGCAGATCTGAATGTAACCTAAACTTTTTATAATAATATGAAACCTTCATTAAATAGATTTTTTTGTGAAGTCATTCTTCCATTCTTTCTTGCTGCAGTCTGACCTCACTGATGTTCTGCACTTGATCTTAAAAATCCTACTTTCTTCAAATGTGATCTAAATCGATGTTTCTAATTTCAGAACCTCAAAGCATAATGTAGGCTTAGACTTGTCTTTCTGTTATCAATCAATAATAGGTAATAAAGGCTGAAGGAAGAACAAGGAGGTGAGTTTATGAGATGGTATTCTTAAAAGTACCGTTAAGAAAATGCTTAGAAAAAATTCAGATGCAAGACCTCATCCCTGCTAAAAGAATAAATTTTGTCAACATTCAGAAATTGGCAGTCTCTGCATTGTGGTGTCTTTCTTTTATGTCCTTTGTGCACATGACCATTTCCCACACCTCTAGAGTTAAACCTTTTTCTGAGGTAAGATTCTCATCACTGGGCCATGTACCGTGAAAGTAGTCACAAACCGTGATATCACTTCCTTTATGTTGTGGACAACAGAATGGAAGATCAAGGCATGCACTGAGAAGGAGATAGCAGTAGTCAATGTCTTATGGTAGGCCCAGTCTGCCATTTAGTTTGTGTTTATTGACAACCCTTCAAGGATATATATGTTTGACTGAAATGCAGTACAACCTATTTCTCTCAAGGTGATATAGATCAATGTAGTCACTGTGTTTCCTGTTTTCCATATATAGACAGAGTTCATGTCTGGACTCAGATCTATAGCCTCCTTTGCTGTAGCTTCTAACTCTTCAGGTGACCTGAGTAATATATATGGAAAACCTCCAGGTAGGCCAGAGGAAATATTATTTTATAGCAAACTCATGCATTGGGAAAATAAGAGAAACTAACTAGCAGCAAAATGGGCAGTCTTTCAAAATATGTTGGGACTTATAAAGTTTTAGAATAAGGAGACAAAGTTTATTAGTGAGAGAGTCAGTTGCCAGTTAAATCCTGCCAACAAAGCCTTGCTTAGAACCTTAGGAAAGGAAAATATTCCTACATTAGGTGGTAGATATTATGACAGAGTTTTCCAAGGAGCAGTACCGCTTCAGAGTCTTGTGGCTCAGTCTCTTCTTATTTTTATAAGTCAAGGAGTGTATAATTTCCAAATATTTGCAATTATATTTACACTATAAACACAGGCCAAAGCCTGTGTAACAGTGATAAGATTTTAATACAGTTAAAAAGAGCTTAAAATATCTTAGATCCCTTAAGTAGCTTTTTTATTTCAAACCAAAGCAAACTAGTATTGTGTCAGGATTGCCTATCCTAAAGGAGTCACACATCTTCAAAACCTTGAAACTGGTTAAAAATGGTAAAGTGTTTTGAAATGCATCTGTTGAAAGCTAAGCTTCTTAAGCCACCTGAATTACTTAACCTGAGTCCTGGACTCCCTGGTGAAAGCAAAAAGACCTGTGTTCAGTGTATCTACTCCTTCTATTTTTTGAACAAGGATATAAAGGAAAGCAGCATGTTTAATGCAATGATTGCAATGATTTATTTCCAAATGAAAGAAAATCACACCATGAAAACCCAAATTGCCATCCAATAACGCAGAGGTGGTAACTGACAGCAAGTTTCATTTCAAAGGAATGTGCCTTGTCGGTTAGAACAGCTGGGAGCTGACATGCGCAAAGTGAGTTTATCATGGTTGCACCCATGTTCATGCTCAAAGTCTACTCAGCTCAGCCTGTCATGGAAGGTGTTAGCACCCTTGGAAACATACATCGTGGTGCTTTGACCACTTGAGCAACAGCAACATGTAAGCAAGCTATAAATACAAACATTTAGAGTGTATAAATAGTCAAGCACAGTTAAAAGGCATTAAAAAAGAGAATAGTAACTATTTCTTTACAACAGCCAGCCAACAATAATTTTTATAATCATGTCCAGTGTAGTTCACATATAAACAACATATGCCATGAAAAAAAGTAACTTTGCCCTAAACTTGACAAACTACAGGACAAATCAGCCACTGATGTAAACTGAGATAAAGTGATTGGTCTGGGATGCTTGGACAGACAACTTTTTAGTTGTGCTAAAAAATATTCTTGGAGACCAGAGAAGTCTGTTTCCTCTTAAAAGTGACTACAGTAAAACCAACACCATCAGTTAATCTATTCCACTTCAATTTCTGCCTTTTAAGCTACTTTTAATTCCTAGAACATATCTGTCCTTTTTCCAGCTCAAATATTTTGCAGAAAAATGTGAGTTAACTAGCATTACAGATATGTGAGTAATCATACAGAGTAAAAAAACTCTACTCCATTGTTATGTCCCAGAACCTAGGCTACTCATTCAAACAGCGTGAGCTTGGCAAAAGCAATCAGAGAATTTTGATGGAAATAAAATGAATTTGTATCTGTCCGTCCCCATTTTCATACTATTCCCATTTAGATGATTGAGAAAGCTCTTGGTTTATTGACACATCTTCCTTCTCTCTTGTGTTTTCACTAATTTGCCAAAACAAAAAGGCAACTAGCTGGGAAATATTTAACAAGTGTACATTTAATTTGGTTTCTTTTAGAAATAAGGCACACATGATCACATGTATCTATCTCCCTAACAGTAGTGACTTATTAGGAAAAGTAAACAAACTTGACAGAAAGTAGTCTGAACACTGCAAAAGGCAGTGGAGAAAGACCAACCATCTTTCAAATCCTTTCAACCTAAACCATGACATATCAGAGCAGATGTGCTGTTCAGCTTATATTTGTGTATTTGAGAGACACATAAGAAATTATACTGAAGAATGAAAGAGAATTCTAAATTGAGAAGTTCCCCATTAATTTAGGGATAATGACAGACTTGCACTATGACTAGTTTATACAATTCTGTAAATATTCAAAATTCTTCCACGTATTCATATCTGAATGGAGATACACTCTAACAATATACATCTGTGGTTAGGAAGCTGTGATAATATCTCAGAAAACTGAAGTGAACAAATTACTGCCTCACATGACAGTTCCTCTTTACCTCTGTCCTAACATAGCAAATGAAACAAAGCATCCTAAGTAAAAGCACAAGAAGGTAGGGATCACAGAATCAGACAGAATCACAGAATTTTAGGAGTTGGAAGGGACCTTGAAAAGTCATCTATATTCAATATTCTCAATATTTAAATATCCCTGGCCTGTCCTGCAGCTTCCTCTGTTATCATATTCCTCTGAATCATTACACCTGCAGCACATTTAGAATCTTTTCCCCAACCAATCAGCCAAATTAAGAAAAAGATAAAAAACTGTAGCACTTCTCCACCTGACCCCACATAGTCACTGTGCTTCCAAAGGTCCATAAAATTTGACTTCTATAAAAGTCAAGGGAGACTTTTCCTCAGAAGGCAAATTAGTTGAAGAAGAAAAAAGAAAAGGTTTTTGGTTTGTATTTTGGGGGGTTGAGAAATGGTGGTGTTCACCATTTACCTGTTTAAAAATAGACCTAGAACTATGTTTGGTCTTTAACAGAAAATATTTGTAGTCAGCTGATGGAGTTTTACATGTAGAGGTCTTTGTAGACAAAATCACCTTCCTTTTTACTCAAGATGGACTGTAACTCTTTCAAAGCAGTTCTGTGAGTTACCCACCTGCTCCTTGAATTAATGCATAGGAATTCCATCATATGAATACTGTACAGTGACAGAAAAGTATCAGCACATTACTTGACCTCACCTCAGTACATTTTTTAATTCTTCATCTATACTTCCCAGATGTTAAGAAAGGTTGTTTTTACATGCAAAGAAGCTAAATAATTTAAACTGGCTTTTGAAATGTCTAATTCACAGATAACGCGTGATTCACCGTTAACCGAATTGGTAAATTACAAACAGAAACATTAATTTAAAATTCAGATTGCTTGTATATTAATCATTGAAGCTTTTGAAGATGTTTCTGATGTTTTTCAGGATGTTACAGAAGTTTCAAGCTGGACTCATATAAATTAAATATGGGTGTTTAAATTTCTTATTACTGTATATTCTTCTTGCTGATACCAGTTGTTATATTCTGGATACCCAGAAAAGCTATGCTAACACTTCTCTGTAGTAAAATACTCATCGTGTATTAAACAAACACAAAATCTTGTACCAGTTCTGTATAATTATTTTTTTTTCTTTCGGCATCATACAAATTCTAGTTCATTTCCTCACTTTGGAGGCAGCTTTCACTCTGATAGCTACTTTGAACTGTGTGTAGGAAAAAAGAACACCACATAAAGCTAAATATTATGAGAGTTTATTCCAGTTAACCGAAACCTGCTGGAATAATATTGCTGCTTGATTTAGACATTGCTGAGAATTCTCAAGGATCACAAATAGCTAACACTTGCCCTTGCTCTTTAAACATCTGAGTTTGTGAGGGACAATTTTTCAGAACACCTTTCTTAGAAAATATCAATTTATCAAAATCAAATCCTGCGATAGAACACTGCTGTCAATATATTTATTCAGCTGTTAAAAAAAAAAAAGTTTAATTTCGATATCATCAGATTAATTCAATCCTAGCTTTTGAGTTGAAAAAAACAAGTTATCACCTGAAATTTAGTCTCACAAATTCATTAATTTAAAATAATCCTTTAAGTATTCACATATATAAAAATAGATATCTCTATATTTTATTTCCATTGTTTGAACAAATGCCCCACATATCTTACTGATGTGTGGATAATTTGCAAATTTTAAGGGAATAAAATTTATCTGCTTAATCTTTTCTCTTACACTGTTAGCTTTAATGCCTTAGATTGAAGGGAGTGTCTTAAATATTTGGCAATATTAACAACTTCCCAGCTTCTTTAATCTATATAAAGAATAGTTTTATACTAAGAATGCATTAATCCACTACTTAAAAATGTCACCAGGATGAATTTTTCCCATTAAAATGCTTCAGGCATGCCTGAAAAGAAATAATTGGCAACATTAACTGCTTTCATCAAGGCCAAAAATAATCTTTAATTCAAGGAAGTGAAGGCATGATCAATTTCTTCAAAAATTTGAAAGCATCACAGACATTAAAAATAAGGAAATTGGCTTTCCTATTCTTGTTTAATTTGCTGGTTAAACCAAAAAGCTGTGAAATAAAATCTATCTGCTATTTTTGACTGGCTTCTTTTTGTGCATTGTAACACAATCAATGAGCAAATGTGATTCAACTTTCTGCTTCAGGTTCTACTCAAACAGAATACAAATGATTACTTAGGGCTTTGTTCTTGCAGAGTGCTCAGTTTCCTCTTAAATCCCAGTAAGTCACCAATAACATTTATGTACTGTATATAAAGTATACAAACATTAAATCTGTAGCTCAGCTGGAATGACAGTAACACGCAAGTTTGTTTCTTGCTGGCTATAACAATGATGGATGAATTGCAGGTATAGGGTATATATGCCCATGTTGACTTCTGGCTTTAGGGCTGAGACTGAGAGACACCTCTGGAATTTTACTAACTGTTCAGTTGTGTACATATAATCAATAATTCCCGTAGTCCTTACTGGGCATAAAATTCTGTTAGCTTTTAAATTCAGCAACATGAACTCTTATTTCCTCCTTTTTTTTTTTTTTTTTCCAAACCACTTTCTGTCAAAATATATAATTTATGGTGTCAGTAAAGTGTTTCTTCTTATTTCTTGACATTATTTCTTGGGATAGTGGCTTCTTGCTTCTATCTCCCTTTATTGTTAGGTGTCATGACTAATGCCAGGGCACCTCAGTACATCAAAGTATCTCGGTACTAGCTGCACAGCTGCTGCTAGAATGAAGACAGGTTGGGTTTTCATGCCTTGATTTGTTTGGATTTTTTAAAATGATGATGTAGGTTTGTTTTTTTTCTGCAGTGAGTTCCACTGCCGTCATTAGTGCAACTGATGAGCTGACTACAGAACTAATGAAATAGCTCATATAGCCAGTGAGCAATTAACTCCGTGATTGCCTCATCTGGATGAAGAGCAAGAATGCTCTAATACTGTATGCAGCACAAGCTGCTTTCTAAGCAGGTACTAAGCTTTTCCTAAAAATGGTCAGCTATGCATGCTCACTGGTCCTTATTTCTTGTTTGCAAAAGATATAAATAGCAAGAGCATTAGCTACATTGGATCCATAATTGCTTAAAAGCCTTTTGCTTTATAGTGTTACTGTGAATTCAAGAGGACAGTAATAAAAAAATTATAAACGTGGCATGAATTTGGCCATAAACCATGAAGGCCAAATGCTTCTTTGTAATCTTCTAATTAAAATTTAATAATCCTTTAAAAAATGGCAAGAACAGATAAAAATGAGCAGGCAGTCTGGAAAAATAGACTTCTGAACTCTAGGGAACTTCTGGCCATCCCTGATCATTGCATCACACTAATGCCATTCCCACAGCAGCCTGACAAATGAGTGGGAGAGGACCACAACACATGGTGGCACATGGACCAAGCGGCAAGGAGGTAGATGTTTCCATGCAGCACATTTTCTCTGTTCTGTGGAAGGCTGACATACAGAGCTGTTACTTTGGTGAGTTCTTTTCATTTTTTGCTCCTAAGAAGTAGTTTATAAATGATGTTTCTAATCCCATTTTTGCAACTAATTTGTAACAACAACAATAAAATCAAAATGAAACAAAAATAATTGAGAAAATATCTGGATCTGAATTAATGGGTTGTAAGTGCAGGCATAAGGAAGACTTTGCTTGCCTTAAGGATCAAGTAAACTTCATCTAGAGTTTCTAAGGATCCAACTATGATTGCAGTATTCAGCTCTCCATCTAGGCAGCTTGAATGTAAGGCTCCAGATTTGGGAGCAATGCTTGGTGAGCATCTTCTAAGAAAAAATGAGTATCTTGATCAACTGTGAAGAAGTTCCAGGCAGAAGAAAACTAAGGATTGATTAATATAAGCAATATCTTTTTGTTAGAAGGATTATGAGTTAAAATGGGCATGAAGTTAAATGGTGTAGGCCCAGGAGAGCTCAGGTGAACAGTGCAGCTAGAGTGAAGGACAACTGGGGTGCCTAGATAAAGACAAGATAAACCCAGGCTAGTTATAGGGTTTGTTGCAGTGAGAAATCTGGGAAAGACAATGCTGAAAGAAAGGAAGAGAAAGAGAAAGACAGAAAGGATGGGGTGGGGGGTGTTTATATATGTATATGTATAAAAAAAAACCCTGTATATATATATATAAAACTATATATAATTTTATGTATATATATGTACACATATACACCACTTGTGGATATAAGCTTGTAGTAAACAATCTTATAAACAAGATATAAACATACCCTTGACATAGAAACTCAGGTAAGGAAATATTAGCACTAGTCTCAGCCTCCCTCTATGTAGAAGGAGACCACTGCAGCCCAAAAATAGCAGGAAATAGCAGATAAAGAGCTTGAATGGACTACATGGGCAGTCCTTAGCAACCATGCTGTTAGAAAGGCTGCTCTTTGAACAAGTCTTAAAATGCCAGCCAGGTGAGAATAAGCACATTGTCAGGTGGTAAAACAACTACATGTATGGGTTTGCTTGAACATTGTCTGTTGTATTCTGGAGAGTAGAAGGTGTAACCAAGATACTAAGCATGTGTGTGGGTGCATGTGCACACACATGTGATAAATATGTTGATAGAAAACCAACAAAATAACCTATATTTCAGTATTATCACAAGGAGGCAAAAGAGTCACAAGGTATGAAGGATAAGATATTTTTTCTGTATACTCATTCACTGTTACTATTCTTTCACAACTAATTGTAAAAGGTTGTGTAGGCAGTGATGGTGGAAAGCATCAAAAGAACATCAAACCTGGTCTTCAAATTATCTTGCCACAGACGTGGTTAAATGATAAGGTATGCTCTAGAAAATTAAGATCTGACAAATTTGCCATTGATGTAATTTTTAGTCTTAACTGAAAAAAAATGGCATTGGGCTAATTGTTTAAAATTTTAAATGTATCATTTACATATATGCATCATAGATCAGTTTAAAAGTATAATTAATTTCTCTGTGACACTTTGAATGTTATGTGTTTATTATCTTTAAGAAAGTTGTTTTATATTTAATATTTATATAAGTTTAATTTTCCCTTTTTTCAGATGTTAATGTGGAAAAGTTGAGGCATCTCAGTATTTCTACAGAAGAAATTTAGCAACTGGACTCATTTGTTACGCTGAAATAACATCTAGTTCTCTATCCAGAATCCTGTAAACACTCCATTTATTGGGATAGACTCAGTAAGATAACACAACCTCCAGACATTTTTCCTGATGCATGAGTTTTCTGCTTGATGGTGCCAAATAAACAGAATGAGCAAAGTGGCTCATTAGAAGTTTCATCACTACCTAGCACTGAAATCGAGTGAATTTCATTCAGTGCAAATGTAGTTGGTTTTATTGCACTTTGCAGCATCAGAGAAGTGGAGAGAGGAATAAAAGACTCCTATTAAGACCAAACAGACAACCTGTGCTTCTATTAAGGGATTAATCTCCTTGAAACTCAGCAAAATTTTTTCCCAAATAGTGTTTTACATATACTGCTGTCTTGCTCAGTACTGTAAGCACAGGAAACTGTTCCCATACAGTGGTAAGGATTTGTGCTTCTTCACGTAACATTTATTTACTGTCTTTGAGTTAGTGGATCAATAGAAGAAGTTCAGTTTTAAAATGTGGAAGCTTTAACAGGTTATCAAAATCTCACACTTAGGACGCAAATCAAAGACCATTAAAATCAATACAAGGGCTGACACTCATTGACATTGATAGGCCTCAAGTCATGCCCTCCAGATTGCCTTTACACTTCAGCCTCAACATTCTCTTCAAGGAAGAATATATCTTGTTATTTTTTCAGACCCTTAACAAAAATGAAGCTATGTATTTTTCCAGAAGCTTCTTTGCAAATAACTTTTCAGGTATCAAGTCCTAGAGATGTGTACTCTTTGATGATAGTATTACATTCACTAATTGCGACATTTTGAGGTTCACACAAGTAACTGTAATCTCATTACAGGCTGAGATATACTTGAATGTGACTTTGGTACCACTCACTGGTATAAACTATTGATATAGTATATTACCACTCCTTTATGTTCCTAGACAGTCATCTGTTAATATTCTTACTATTAGAAATATGGTGATATTTTGTATGTATACATATTGCCAATGTAAACTCTGTAGACAGTCATTTTTATAAGTGAAGTACAGGCAGTAGGAGAGCAGAGTGATAGACTTCCTACAAAGTTCAACCTTGGCCATCTAAGAATATAAAATAGGTGGATTGCTTAAATCTCCATGCCGTTTCAGCTGGTTGCTATTCCTTTCAGCCCAGAAAAGTGTAGCTTTATGGGATTGTTGTTTTTTAGTGTTAACCTGAATTATCTTTATGAGAAACTGTAGCTTGAAAAGCTTGTGACAGTGTGTGATTAATGTCATAGGCTGAAGAAACAAATCAAAATGTGATTTTGCCACTGCTTGTGCTACATTAGTACATGAAGTGTACTAAGTGTAATAAACTATTATTTGCTTGTTGGATGAAGGTTGTAGAATACCACTGTGTCATCACTATTAAATTTATCAACCAGGGTTCTGCAGGTGGACATTAAGTCTGTTGTAATATCAGCATGAAACAACCATGATCTAATTGGCTTGCCTGCAGACACTCCATGTAGCCTCAACTTGGAAGGAAAGGTCAGGATTCAAAGAACAGATGGCAACTGGCTAAAGTAATTAAGGGCTGAAAATCCAATCCTTCTTTATACACATTGCACGGAATATTTAGTCGGAAGTTTGACCAGCAAAATCACGAACTCGGCATTTTTCCCCCTATTCCAACTCTAGGAATTAATTTTGTACTAGAAGTAAGATTCTTACAGCATTAAATAAAGGATCAGATATGTTAAAAAAATCTCCTAAATAGGATGAAAACATTGATATGAGAAAAGGAAGAATTTTAATTTAGAACATTGTTTTCATTATGCAAAATACCCCTGCGGGGAATACAGGGGTGGAAAGCAAATTGTTCTCGTATCATTTGTCCTCAGCACCTTGTTCTTCAGCTCAAATACAATAGACTATGGTTCTAGTTACAGCCATATGGTGTGCAAAATAAACTGTCAAATTATTGAGAGAGAAGCAAAGTCAGGCTAATTTATATCAAAACATCTGTCACCACACTATATCTTAAAGTACTGGAAAAAAAGTAGCTTGTGGGAAAAATAGTCCTGACCTGGACAACGTGACTTCATTTAATTTACTGACAATTAGCACAGCCTTTTTATTACTTATTTAGGTATTTAGAAAAAACCCATAGTCAGTTAAATACTTAGGAAACATCTTTTATCCCCGTTTCCCCAGGTTCATCTCCCATTGTTTTTTCCTGTGTTTTGTACTTGAACCCTCCCAAGACCATCAGTGAGGGCCTCAGTCCCTCTGGGCTGTTTCTGCCCCAGCATGGGTCATCCACACCCATGGTTTCTCAGTAGTCTCTGGCATGGAGCATCCTTCACAGTGTGCATCTCCAGCCTTGTCCCCAGAAATGGCCCCTCCATTTCTCCTCACCTGTCTCCCCGCATGTCCCTTCTCCATGGTAGCTGCATCCCTTTCTTAAATACACCAAGGCTGGTGCACTGGGTTTCCCTGACAGTTCCCTGATGGGAACTGTGCTGTTCCCATCCCTGTCAAAGCTTTCTGTGAGCAGCACAGGGCAGCTCACGGCCTCGCCCTGCACAGGGCATCCTGTAGCCATGTGTGCCTAGTAGACCCAATGCAGCCTTTTGATTGTGGTTACTAGGGTTTAGAAAAATATTAACAGAAATCAAAACCAAGTTGAAAATTATTACTTAATTTCTGTTTCCCATGGGTAGTCTAAATTTTTCAGCTTAAAGTTATGTGATAAAGGGCTTTTAACCATAAGGTGCCATCACTAGATAATTGGTAAAAAAACCCAGGTACTATATAACAGAATCATAGAATACACTGAGTTGGAAGGGATCCATAAGGATCAGTGAGTCCAACTCCTGTTGTGCCTTTTGCTATGACTGTGAGATAGTTCAGTTCCCGTTTACAAGAGGTTTTCATATACCATTTCTTCTACGAAAGAGACAATTGGAAGGGCAGCTTACTGCATGGTTTTGAGCAGAAGCAGAAAATTTACTGCTCCCATTGCACAGTCCCTGGCCTACCACTGTCCTGTGGTTAATGAAGCGAAAGGCAGAAAGAACAGTGTAGGACAATTAATGGACACCAAAAAATGTAGACATACAGGTTTGACTCCATAACACCAAATGAAAAAAAATCTTTCAGTTTTGAGGCAGGTTTTGACCAGAGATGCACACCCCTCCCCTGCAACACCCTTTCTTGCTTCTACTCATCAAGAAAAGAAGAGCAGTAGAGAGAGGAGGACGGGGTGGGGATGCACACAGGAATTTGACAGCTTGTATTAGTTTATACCTCATGCAGGCAGTCATATTTTTTTATGGTTCACACTTCATTGGGTGTGATTCCTGATTGCCTTATGTCTAATGGGTGCATATCTTGCCTTCTTTACACTCATAAATATCATCATTTGGTCTGATGAATCACTGTACATCAAATACAGATTCATTATAGTTCTCTGTCGATAACTTTCTATTTGTAGGTAGCTCAAGGACATCTCAGCTGATTCTTTTAGCTTAATGTGGCTTCGCTTACTTTAGTCTCACTTATAAAGACATAAACCAACACACCCTTGCCAAAACATTGCTGAAACCTTGGAGAACTCAAAAACCTGACATGTCTCAAAAATACAGAGAAAAAAGATGTCAGCTCATTTCATACTAAGAGACCTATCAGTGACCTCTGATAATGCCTAAATTGTAAACTACAGACTTTGACAGACAATTCTTATGGTTCATTCACAGTTTTTGCTCTTCTTGACATAATCTTACTCACTTCTTTTGGGTGAGAAATGAAAAGTGTTGACTCTTAGAATCTGACTGAAGCTTAGTATTTTAAAAATAGTAAAATGTTTTTTAGGGTTTTTTATTAAATTAGGAAAAAAAAACCCCTCAACAGTAACGTTTTGTCTTTTCAATCAGTCAGTCCATCTCTGACGTACTCTGCATGAATATACTTCAGACATTTTTTATTATTTCATTGTTGCTCTGCTTTCTAAAGCTGTGTTTTCTTGACAGTGAAAATAATCTATCAGAGTCATAAATGTCTACCTTGCCAGCCAGAATATATGAATCATTCTTTCAATACAATAAACATAAAAATCAGCTCTCAAATAAGGTTTACTCCTCTGGTGTTTTAAAGAAGCCAATGATACTGGGTAAAACCAGAGTGCAATTAGAAATAAGAAGCTTTAAGATTCTCTTCAGATCATCACACCAGCTTAATCCTTGTTTTAGCTATATTCTTAGTCCTTTTAGTAGAATCTTATCACAGAATCCTTGTAGAACCAACCCACAGGTCTACAAAACAAAATTAACCAGAAGGAGAGAAAATATAAAAATATGTGAATAGGGATCTGAAGAAAAACTTAGCAACTGCTATCTTCTAATTCATGTGGTTCAGCATCTACTGTCAACTATCCAAGTTGCATGGTAAATATGAAATCGTAAAGTGGGTTGAAAAGAAGAAATTATTCGGTTCATGATTAAAATTCTGAATATTGGATCTTACATTAACTTGTTTCACTGAATACCACCCCTTCCTCAAAGCCATCTGTCCCATAAGGTGGCAGCAACAGGTGGCAAATTTCTTCTGTGGGATACTGACCTTTGATGTAAGTTAATTTCATATTTTTCTAAGACCACCCATTTCAGATGGTATAAATCAGCATAGCTGTCCTGAAACCAATGGAATAATGCTGGTTTGCACCATTTTCTTCTCCTCAACCTTCCTTATTTGTTTATGTTGCATGTATATGATACAAATTTTATTCACAAGAGTCATAGATGTTGAAAGACAAGCATATGGAAGAAAACAGACTGTCAATGACATCTGTAGGTTTTGAAATAAATCTAAGTTTAAAGAAGCCAAAAAATTAACACAGGTACTTTTCCATATGAACACACGTACCCTTGTTTTGGTTTTGCTTGGTCCTGTATTAAAAAAGTACTTCTGAAGAAGCATCTAGACCAAATTGTTGAAAACCTGACAAAAATGTGGCTACTGAATTGTCTTGCCTTGTCTAGGCAAAGAGGAAGAATGGAGAAGACACATAGTTAAAATCATATCAGACAGAAGAGGGAAGAGGTGTGTCAGGGTGAAGAAAAATATCCATTAGGAATAACAGAAGTACAATGTTACAAAATAGAAAAAGAGGGGAAAGTGGCAGGAAAAGTAATTACCTTGGTGAAAATGATCATTTTAGACTACAGGATGGGAACATTTTTTGGGTAGATAAGGTCACCACTGACTGGATCAGAATTCTTATGGAGTCTTCAGACCACAAAAGTAGTTT
Organism: Heliornis fulica; assembly: GCA_013399135.1. Classification (NCBI taxonomy): domain Eukaryota; kingdom Metazoa; phylum Chordata; class Aves; order Gruiformes; family Heliornithidae; genus Heliornis; species Heliornis fulica. The sequence goes on from VXBZ01008624.1 coordinate 68,751, forward strand.
GAAGAGAGCAGTTTCTCAATGCAAAGCAGAAGTTTTCTAAATTTTCTTTCATCCTGAAATATCTGGGGATGATGTTGCAGCACAAGAAAGGCTGATCTGGGATCCAATGACAACAGCAGGACGGAGCATCAGGCAGTACCAACATTAGTTTAAGTGCAACACTAGGCAATATATTTCATTTATATTTCAGTGCAATCCTTGCAGTTGTTCGGGTTTTTTTTCTCCCTTTGATGGCTATTAACATTTCCATAAACCACTCATTTTAGGGATGGAAAATATTCAATTTGAATTTTGATCAGCCTTGTATAGCAACAGATTCCTATTTAGCATTCATACCAAATGATACAGAATTCTACTTGACAGTAGAATGCGATGACATATCTTCTAGGGGTTTTCAACAGACATTTTGAAGGAATGTACTTATTTTTATCAGAATGTAGAAATGCTTCAGGTTTCTGTAAAGATATCACACGCTATTTCTACAGAATATTATTCTTCTTGAACTTTGTGATGAACTAGAGGCAATCGCACCTTAAATGATTTATGAACTGATAGGATTGTGGCCTTAAATATTCTGTTGTCTGCACACAAAATACTGCTTTCTCTTGGACTTTTTAGGGACTCGTGAATGCTTCTGAGAAATAGTCCTTACAGCACAATATATCACAGGAAGGTTACACGGTAACTTAGTTCTTGTGATTTGCTCTCCGCTCCTGGAGAGCTCCAAACTGTGCAGATCACAGGCAAAGAAATCTCATTGTGGGCTCAGATGCAGTGCAGCAGGATCTTGAGCAGGAGCTTCCTGCTCACAGTTCATGTTGCGCTTCCTTAGAGGTGTCAGAACTGTTTCACCAAGCTGTTGGCTGTCTGATGCCTCTTACATAAACCAGAGTTTGTTTCAGGAAAGTTTAAACCCAAAACTCTGTATTCAAGGTTGTCTAGAAAAGGAAATTCAGCACATAGTGACTAACCCTGTCCCTGCAACGCTGCAGGTAGACTTACCAGCATGTGGTCTGAGATCAGGGAAGTGCAGATGTGATTCAGAGTTCTGCATAGAAGTCCAGATATTTAACAGTGGAAAGTGTATTAAATACCTTTCAAAAGTTATTTTACAATACGAAGACTTCCCTAAAATTGTTACGAAAGACGTTTGGGTTTTTTTTTCCTTTTTAATCTTGTGTGAGTTACTTTTTCTACACAAACGCTACATCACAAAAATGTTAAAAAGATGGATGGCAGGGATCCAGAAAAACAGATCTTTGCACAGAGCAATTGTTTTTCTACTGCTAAGGTAGAAAATCAATAGTGCATCAAATCTGCTTTGTTCTTGAATCACTAAGAGCTTTGGTTCCAGATGGGTACATAAAAAAATTACTTACCTCAGCTTGCATGTATATATTAGAAAGAAAAAAAAACTCAACCAGATAAACAAGTCAGCACTTTAAAGTATGTTCATTTTAAAGTATTTTATTCGTCTTATTCATCATATAGATAAAGCCTAATCTCACCTAGGAAACACTGCTTCATTTTCCATCAGGAACCTCTGTCTATTTGGTAGTGACATACAATTTGGTATTTAAGTTTTGAAGTACTATTTTTTTCTATCACTATCATGCACTTTAAAATTTAATATGATTATAGTAGGGACACAGAGGAAGATATCCTTAATTTTTGCCAGTTTTTCTATAAATATCTGCTTTGAAAAATATGCCAGCATATAGAGGGACAGAGAAAAAAATAAAAAGGGTAGATTGCTGTAAAACTGAAACTTGATTTTAAATTCATGAGTCTATATCAAAATTGCTACTATGCCAGTTACTTCATGAAAGGTTTGAACTACCTAAGTGTATTTGAATTGTCAGACACAGCTGATCTTTAACGAACAAGCTCATATACTGTCTTAACCTGGGAACTCTACTGAGCTGACTAACATTTCCCTGCATGGTCAGAAGCTTTGAAGTTTCAGAATTGGAAAAATGGCCTAAATGTTCAGCTGTGTGTGAATGCTTTACACTTAAAAATGCTTTTAATCCCAAAAGTTTATCCATAAAATTTAATTTTGGTAGGAAACACCATTTTCTATGAAAGTCAGCAATCTAACAAGCAAGAGTCAGATAGCAAATAGGAAAATATCTTAGGAAGGAAAATTATCATTACAATCCTTAAAATGTGTACGGTTCTCTAAGATTTTTATTCTTAATTTTTTTTTTTATAGTCTTACCTAGTTTTTGTTTATGTCAATCAAGATAATTTGTCTTGAACCCAAAACATGATGTGATTTGAGCAGGCAGTATTTGGACTTCTACTTAATACATTGACAAACATATGTTTATTTGCTGAAAAAGAAAAGATGTGGATAATTTTGCAAACTCAGGGGTACTTCAATTAACACTCCTAGGTTAAGCCTGTGTCTTAGCAACTGTTTTGGAAAGAGATTCTGTTTCAGTATGATAATGCTTTTCTTCTAATGCAAGTGAAGGATTCACCACACACAGATACAGCCCTCAATAATACATATGTAACATTTTAACAGAGGAAGCATAATTCCCTGTCTGAAGAAGGTAAATGCCAAAAGATATGGTGTTTCCTATTGCAGTATTAATAAATGCAGAAATGCAAATGTATTTCTCTGCATTGGAAGAGGGAAGCTCCTTCAGACCTCACAAAACCTTATTCCACATTTCTTGATCCAAAGTCCTCCCCAATATCTTGAAACACATGTAAGATTTGTACTGAAAGACCAAAAACTCACAACTGTAACAGCCATCAAGGGAATACTAAGGGAATAGTCAGTGCCACAGGTTCCTTCCCACAGAAGATCCCATGTAAAAGAGAAGAAAACATTACATAGAAGCCTCTTCTTTCCTCACTTGTGTCTGAATTCTACATCAAGCAAGGCAAACCAGAATGGTAAATGGTGTTGCCTTTACTTTACAACTGAGCGCAGTATTTCTCATATCTGTTTGGCCAAAACCCCATACAGTAGACATACAGAGGAACACTGACTACTTTAGGTAGAAAAGGTGTGAGTCTCTGCAGTCCTCTCTGTTGAGAGCTAGCAGTGAATACAGGAATGTGCATATGCTTGTCCTGTCTGTGAGTGATTCATTTCGCTTTCTTCACACTCCGCAATGCCTTTGAACAGACCAGGAATGGCATATAACTGTGAATCAATGTTACTTTGATGGAAGCGTCAGGTGGAGCATGACAGAAGCCTTGATGCACAAGACTACAACAATTTCAACCTACCATTATAAACCAAACTTTTTGCAGCATAAGGTAGCTTTTGGGGTGAACAAGAAAGAGGTGGAGTTCAGGCTTCCCTGCAGGTTCACTGTTTATCTGCAGTTTGAGAGCGAGGCTGGCTGCCTCTGGCCTGGAGGGAGTGGAACTCCACATGTGCTTTAAAAACATGGTATCTGTGTCAGTCTCTTTGCACTTCTCCACATTCTTCTGGACCCTGTCATCTCCACTTCCAAATACTGCACAGAGATAAGGATTAGGCAAAATCTGATCACCGTTTGTTATCTATTTGTGTCATTGCTTGTTTTCATCTTCTCAGCTTCTCTATATGGCTAAAGCATTAATTTTTTTAAACTACTTTATGTGTGTGTGGAGGTGGGGAATTCATGTTCTAGGAATCTGGTTGTGTCAATTTGTTTGTCTGAGTGTGTTTGGTTTAGGGTTTGAGGATGTTTTGTTTTCATTTTAGTCTTCTAAAATGCTTTTCTAACTAGCAATTATTGCTATTGTACCATAGCTGCCATTCTCACCAGTGCTTCTGGCAGTAATTCTCAACAGTCCCATATGCAACCTCTAGGAATAATTCTTCAATCAACTTTGGTTGAAATTTGGAACGCATCTCCTGGCCAAGGAGAAAGCAAGTCTTTTTGCATTGCACTAGCAGCAGCATGGGCAGCAAGATGGGAACTACTTGCCTTTTTCCACAGAGGTAAAAATTCTCTTACAGAGAGACAGAAATTCTCTCACAGAGATTCTATCTGTACTGTTATTCTGAGTTAACAAAATCAAACATACACTGATAGATCACACAGATTCTTCATACAATAACTATTCATACTAGAAATAATAGAAAATATAGTTAGAATTGAATCACCACTAACATAATCTGCCCAACAAATGATCTTCCTGCTTGTACTATATATCTTTCACATTTCATGTGGTTTAGTATACAGCAAAGGCAATTATGATTAGGTTTCCATTCAGACTTCACACTAAAATTTCCAAGGGGAAAAAAAGGTTATTGTCCAATTGAGAGGTGAGAAGAAACAAATCTGACATTTTATTGTGTGCGTTATGGTCATCATTTGCTTCTTGCAAAACTCCATTACACTATTCTCAAAATATACAGAAACATATGCACAATGCTTTACTGTGTCTTGAAGCATAGCATTTGAAAATGCTGTATCTAAAAACTGGAAAAGCAGGGGCTTCGGTGAAGAAAGAGAAGGATGAAGGAAGAGGGCTGTGACAGCCTTCCTTGGAGACCAGAGTTGTCAGAGTGCAGATTTATTCAGGGAGGGAAAGACCCTCCCCTCAAACATGCATGTCTTCTCAATTAATTCTGCCTGAAACTCTCAGTGTTCAGTGAGGTACCCTAGACTCCTCAGACACACCTCAGGAGCAACTGCTCTCTTTCTGATCTCTCCATTGCTGGAAAATCCAGCCTACTTTAATATTAGTTTTTGAATAAATGGAAATATACATTTTATATATTTATTTTATATATTTATTTCCACATATTTATATATACATGGAAAGAACTGGTTAAAGGAATAGAAATAGCTTAGAAGGCTATTTGGGTAATGCTCCAGACAATAGAGCTATTTAGATCCGATTTTAGCATGTGGATAAATGGCTTCCTTGACAAAGAAAGCACGGTTTTATTAACATATCACATTATTTTCCAGGCATAAGTGCATGCAGAACAATGTAAGTGACATTATATGACATTTATAGGGACACCCAGAGCAAAAGAACTTGATTAATAAGCAAAAAATGCAGTACTTAAAAGCTGTGAGCAAAGGGTATCAGAAAAATAGAGACCTTCACTCTGAGGGTGGTGAGTCACAGGAACAGGTTGCCCAGGAAAGTTGTGGCTGCCCCCTCCCTGGAGGTGTTCAAGGCCATGTTGGACGGGGCCTTGAGCAGCCTGGTCTAGTGTGAGGTGTCACTGCCTGGTGGCAGTGGGGTTGGAACTTTATGATCTTTAAGGTCCCTTCCAGGCCAAACCATTCTATGATTCTGTATTGGTCTTGCAGACAAAAATAAAAAGAAGTGAAATTAATTATGTATTAGTGCTTATTGAGCTCACACAGCATTAATGATGGTGGAATATAATGGTTTTATTTCTTTTTTCACTGATAAAAGCTGAGAAGTGGCTGAAGATGATCTGGTACATAGATAGAAAACACAGTTGGGCATGTGCATGTAGCAAAGGCATAAAATGGGGGTTGTGAGTAACTCAATGTAGTCACATGTATCAATATCATGCCTGGCACAAAAGAATTGACATGTCTGTGAAAACACTGCCAGCAACTGTGTCTGAAACAGGGGGCCAACAAAATCATAAGATTTAGGAAAAGAACCAATAGAAAAATATTTTATTCTGATACTGAGAAGTAATAAAATGTTTTTGCTATAGAGATGGGAACTCTAACTTTGTGAACAGTGAAAAATAACTCCTATAATTAATGATAAATTTAAAATTTTAAATTAATTTTTAATCAAGAGAGACTTAATCCATATATCATGCATCTGTGTAAAAGAGGAATGCTGATTTATTCATAAATGGAAATTACAATTGTGAATCAATAATTCAGCACAAATAATCAGAGTGAAATAGAAGGAATTCAGACTACAGGACAAACACAAACCAAATGATAATGCAGAGGAAAGTCTAAGAAACTGGAGTACTTATTTTCCTCTGCTGAAAATGCAACAGAAAGGTTAAAATGAGTCTTCATTCAGGGATGGAGTACGCAAAAATTTCCAGAGAAAAGAAGGTATTTGTACCATGTTTGTAATCTCTTATGATTCTGAAGGTATATGTAAGGAAATTAAGGAGTGTAAGCTGCTATTTATTCAATTGTCATCATTACAACTGGGTACATGCAGGCTGTCAGCAAGATAGACATGAGACAAGAGATGCTATTCACTTACTTGGTGTAGCAATTACACACAGCAGTACCACCTACGGCTGAGTGGTAGGGCAATATTTAATTGTCATACAAGGCCAGAATATCCTCAGATTAAGGGAAAAAGAAAACCGATGGTAATTCAATGTGAAGTGGTGCCTTGTAAGACAATTCAGGTGTGAATGATACAATGCCAGCATCTTTTAGCAGGGGCAGTGCTTATAGTGAAAAAGGAATTAATTTCTGTACACTTGGGAATGCCTAATCACCTAACCAACTTTAAGATCAGATGGCTTATGAACTCAGACATGCAGATGTAAGCCATTAGAAGGAAGATGGAAGTGTTGTGTGCATCCAAGTAACACTTGGATTCCAAGAGTCCAGCAGAGCTGTGATGTTAGAGACAGATGAGGATAGCCACAACTGCTATCAGGTCCATCAGGTAAGTAATTGTCAGTCAAACATCTCTCAATTGGAGAAAAACATTCTTTACGGAAAAGAAGTTATAATATATTATCACAAGCAAAGAATCAGAAAGAATAAACTAACCCAGTCATATTTTGAATTTTTCCTTGAAATAGCAAAGTGTCATCGGAATTTACATTCTTTTCAAGAAATTACATGAACTGCAAGTAAGAGTCAAGATTCTTTTTAATAATTTGTTAACTTAGGGTGAGATGAATATAGTCATCACATCTGAAGCAGCATGATGGACACTAGGATGTGCAGTGACTGTTCAGAAATTTATGTCCAGTTAAACCACATAACATGAGATTTAAACTGATTTTGGAAAATCCTTTTCCCTTTAACTTTCAGAATGACCAGGGCTGGGGTACTGGTACAAGAGAAGCATATTAAAGTTCTATGACCTATTTAATTGGGCAGTAGTTGACACAGAGTTCCTGGATATCAGGACATATTTGTACAAAAACCAGAACAAGTTTTTTTGTAACAAAATATGCAACAACCAGTGAGGAACTTGGAAGCTGACAGCAGTGAGTTCAGTTTCCTTAATATGAAGTTCTATCACACTAATAACTGCGTAAAGCACTGACTACTATTTCAACAACTTTTATATTGACAGTAAATTGAAACAAGAAAGGACAAATCTTCTTGAAATTGATTAATTTTGCTTTTTTTTTTTTTAAACATTTAATACTACTCTGAGATTAAGATAAGAAAAGAAGCTTTAGGAGACCTTCAAGTCTACTTAATAGTGGTGTTGAAAGGAGAGCAGTTACACTAGCCCTGGACTCCACAGGAGGGACTGGTGTGAACATCACCAGCTACAGTTTTTCCAGGCATAAGAAAAACTATGAGAGGAACAGTAAACTTTTCCGACCCTCTATATCATCATAGAGAAATATGACCCAAGGAACCTGCAAGGTTTCATTATTTATGTAACTTATGCAGAGAATGAAAATTCATGGTGAAAAGTTTCCAGGTATCTTGCTTCAGACAGTGTGCTTAATTACCTTAGGAAATTAGTTCATAGTTGAAACATTTTTCCAATATCTTTCTTCATTCTTTACAAATAATCATTTGGTAGACACATGTGGCTTGGAGCATCATTGCAAATATTTAATATTAATATCTTCTACAGATACAGATTTACTAAGGAAGCAGCTCAAGATTTCTTTTAGTACACATATGTGTCTTTCTGTAACTGGAGTGGCTATCAGACTGCAACAGAAATAAAGTTTCAGAAATCAGACTTGAAGAGTGGGTATTTTCAGAACAATATATGAGACCTACAACTACATGAGACCTCAAATGATTATTCAGCAGGCCAGGATGAACCTGTAATCTGCTGTGGGTTCTAGCTGCCATTTTAACTATGACAACATCTCAATTTTGTTAGTGAAGGAGAAAGGGCAGGCAAAGTACAGCTATTTCTGGATAAGAATCTAAAACTTTCATGAATTCTTGACTACTAAGTACCCCCAGTTGTATATTAATAACTTTTTTTTTCTCAGAAGAAAGCCTAATCCTTCATGATGCCTGGTCATTTTGAAAATGCACAACAGACTTTTCTAACTACAAGCCACCTGATTTTCATTGTAATAGGCGACATCAGTGACATTTAAATGTATAACCCTCTTTAGCAATGAAAACCAACCATATCACATCCTCAGACTGCATGTAGAATAGCCCCATTTCAAATTAATTCAGTTAATTTGGAAAGCTTACAGATTTTAATATTTTCACAAGTTTTCCTCAAAAATGTAGAGCATTATTCAAAATGATTGAGTAGTTTACTATTTCAGTTATTTTGCAGAACAGAAACCAATTTCAGAACAATGTTTTCACTGTAATTGTGGGTTCTGATAAGAAAAATAATTGCCATAGAAAGGAGTTAGCTTAGAATTAAACCTTGAAAATAAGCAATTTGATCTGCTGAATAAGTTCACGTGGTCAGATAATTGACTGCAATATTTGCAGCAAAGAAAATGCTCCAATCTAGCTGGTATAATTATTGCACATTGGGGTTCCAAATCATAACCTCAGGCTCCAGTGATGGATGCCATCTCTATTGCTCCATAATGCTGCATGTCATGCTGCTTATATACCCATGAAGAGGTGGTGTTAGTACTGACTTCAGGAAGTACTTCTCTGCTCAGAGCTCAAATTAAAGTGGTAAAATAGCATCTTGGGGGGCAACAAGTAATTGAAGATACAGATATACTGAGTACTTGTAGGACTAAAAGCTCAGGAGCCAGTGAAAGAAACAGAATTACATGGATAATACCTGTGTGGAAAGTTTCCAAAAGCTAACATAATAAATATTTATATAATTGTATTAATTATTGTGCATCCTAAGGATTTATCTTTATATGAACAAATCATCAGCTTCCTTGCATTGATGCCATGTTTTGTGTTTGGGGTTTTCCTAGCCTCATTAATTATCTCATTTACTTAAAGGTGACTTAGATGCAACAGCAATTGAATGTGAAAGTAATTTGTTAACAACATCCCTTGAAGAGGATTAAGCCATAATTTGACACCATGAGCAGGGTATTCTCAGTTTGTAAAAATGCTGTCTCGTGAAGTATCTGCTTTTAAACTGGATCTGCATGTTTTCTTGTAGTCTGGATGAGGGTACTGGCTAGCATTCACTTTAGCAACAGAGACTTGAAAGGGAGGACTTTGGAAAGATCTGTATCATCTTCCCCACTCTATGTAACATCTCTTAAAAGTGACATTTTCCCTATCTTATCATAACAGACTGGTACACTATTTTGGTGGGTTTTGTTTACTTTTTAATTATCCAGTACATCTTTCAGGAATTTTCTTTTATCCTTACTTTATTGCCCACATTGCACACTTATGCTTTCAGTTTCACTTGTTTGACTACATCTTCTGATAAATTCTCTGATAGAGATAGACTTAAGTATCAGACACAGGCTAAAAAACCCAGCAAATCCAGATATATTTTGTGTCTTTCTGAAATCCTGATGTTTTTATCTATTAATTTCTGTCTTGATAATTCAATAGATATTTTAATAGCATCTTTATTTTTCTCTGTCGAGTATGCTCCTTATCATTCTTTCATTTATCTAGTAGGAAGGTTTCATCTAGGACCTATATGCAGCTTATTCTTCCATCTACTTTCCAGCCACGATGTCTCCCACATTCTTACACCTCCAGCCTCTGTCAATAGACTCAAACTGGTTATTATATTTTCTTTTGATACTTTTTAATACTTTCTAGTTGCTTAGTGAATTCATTTTCCTTCTTCCTATATAAGATTTACATTGATAGTCACAATCTTTCAGCTTTACTGTTCACACGCATTCCATTTTGTTCTGTATCTAGAATGCCTGTGAGGTTTTTGTGTGATCTGTTTTTTTTTATTTTAATTATACTGTTTGCAAGGCTCCCTCAAAATTTCCTAGCCAGGAAAGCAAAATAGAACAATATGAAACAAATTTGCCTTGAAGCAGCCAAATGAAGACTTTCATTGAGCAAAACACCTTTTTTAAGCAATAAAAAGGGTTGATAGAGTTCCCCAAGCTGAGTAGCAAGTGTCAAGGACAGGACTGCTCTGTCTCAGCACCATCACACACCTATCTGTGTCCTTTTGTCAGTCCTAAATACATGAACTGTGGGCTCCACAAGACAATTTACTTTTCTTGCCTGGGAGAATGCAGAATATCTGACTTCTATCACCCACTTCATTGCTGGAATGATGTATTGCCTGAATTTCCCCTCTTTCTTCGCCTGAAGCTGGCTTATGAACTCTGCCTTAGGCAGGGGACCTGCCCAGTCTATTGCTGGAGCTTCCTGGGAAGTATAGCTCCAGAAGGGTTAGTTTTCCCATCAATGCTGAGTTGGGGTAAGCTGGGTTCAGATTCACAATGTTGGTTCCTTCTTCGTTTGATATCCTTGAGCTTCTCAGTTATTTACTTCCTAGGTATCTAAGTTGCCTTTGCTAAACTTTTCCCCACCAATTCCAATAAAATCATAATTTCACATTATCCTGTAATTACCATATCATAATTAACATCCTCACATTAAAAAAATATAATGTTTTCTCATACTCTTTTTCATTCCAAAATCACGTCATGCTTTTTATGTTGCATCTTTACCAACTTGTATGAGTATTGCTGGCTTTCTCTTTTTAACTTTTTACCACCAGGTGAACATTTTCTTCTTGTCCTTACCAAGAAACCACTCAGTATTTTTAGTAAGTTCAGACCCTTCCTTTTTGTATGTTGGATGATGTTTAACCAAGATAATCTCTCTGCTGCACACAAAAAGTGTTCTGATTTTTCTTCTGCTAGAATTAATTTTATAATTATGGTAAGTACAGTAATTGAGCATGTCTGTGTGTGCATGCACTATAGCTCTCTGTATCAATGTTAGAAATGAAAAGAAAACCAAGCATATATAGTACTAATCTTTTTAATGAGACATTCATTAATATACCAAAGCCATTAGCCAACATTTTAACCATTTTGACATCAATTAGATTTATAACTACATAAACCCTGTGGCATCCTGTACCTTTCATAGTCAATCTTCATCTCAGATTGCATAGCAAATGGGAAACAAGATGACATACAGCCTGTAATACTACTGATATTAGAAGCAACATACTGAGTTCTAAAGCATGGAAATCATGTTTTAATTAAGATAAAACATTAATAACTTCCTCTTCATGGATTTGATAGTGTTAATACAAAAATTTAATTGCTGTCCTTGACAAATGAAATATGATAATGTATTTCCTGATAGACCAATTAGTATTTACTAACATTTAAATGAAGAAGATACATAGTGATCCTGATGGAATGAATATTTGTCACAGGCAAGTAAAGGGAGGAAATTTTATATGCCAGTCTGAACTGGCATGTTGAAGAAAATTCCCAGCTTCCCTCTCTTGCCCAAATATATTTTAAAATAAAAGCAAATGCTTATTTTATGAGTGATTGTCATCATTTCACAAATTCCTTATCATCCACAAAGATTACAGACACAACAGAGGGACATTCATTTTTGTCAAAGTCTGTTTTCCACAGAATAGGCAGGTTTTTAAACATGGTAAGAAATCCCATTCCGTTAAGTTTGTTTTTCTCCTGAGATAAAAAAATCAAGTAACATTTTTATTTGTTACCTACACAGACTTGGTGATGTCAAAACACAGAATCACAGATTCACAGAATTTAGGAGTTGGAAGGGACCTCTGCAGATCATCTAGTCCAGCTAGATGAACTAGAGCAGGTTGCATAGGATCATGTCCAGATGAGTTTTAATAACTCTGTGAAAGGAAAATTAACAGCCTCTCTAAACAGCCTGTTTACCCTGAAAGTGAAGATGTTTTTCCTCATATTCAGGTGAAACTTCCTACATTTCAGTTTGTGCCCATTTCCCCTTGTCCTGTCATTGGGCACCACTGAGATAAGTCTGGTCCTATCCCCTTGACACCTACCCTTTAGATATTTATAAGCTTTGATGAGATCCCCTCTCTGTCTTCCCTCCACCCTGTTGTGGGTGAAGTTGGTTAACAAGGTTACACCTTAGGCAATTCCAAATTTATTAATAGGATGAATGAAATCAAGGCAGCACTTGATTAAAGACTTACAGGTATTTAATTAAAACATTATGATCAAAACAACAATTTAATTACAGATTCAAATTTTACAAGATTTACACTAACTTACTATCTCAAATCAAAGTGCCTTAATACTCTGGTTTGCTGCCTAGGCATGTGGTCCAGAAAGGTGAGGACAAATTGCACCAAATCTTGAGAAGCTCAAGAGAGTGTGTCACACCACCACACACAAAACTCTAAGATGACCAGGCCTCACTGAATGGCAGCACAGTAATCTGGTGTGTTGGACATTGATGTATTTAAATGTGGCCTTGTGATTTTGAGGCGACTTCTAGTTGCCTGTAGAAGGCCTCATTGGCTTCCTTTTCTCGATTAGGTGGCATATAGTAAGGGCTCACAACAGTAACACACTTATTAGCCTACCCCTTAATCCTTATCTATAAACTCTCAACTAATTCAACCCTAGGCAGAGCTTGACACATTCCAGTTGCTTACCTAACAGGAGATACACCGCCTGGCCTGACTTTCCTCCCTACTACATAGCCATCTGTGACAGAAATCCAGTCAGATAAATTGTGCCACCATGGCTCTATAAACACATGATGTCATGGCCCCACAACCACACACAGATCTCTAGTTCCTCCCATTTATTCATCATATTCTGTGTGCTGGTTCACAGGCATTTCAAAGAGGTAGTTGAGCATGTAGAATTGCCTGGAGGGGTACAAGAGTATCCACCACAGCCACACATACAACTATAAAAAGCACATATCTAAAACTGGAACAGATCTGGCATGACATTACTGTAGCTATTACACACAGAAATTTTTATTTCTTATAAACATAAAAATAAAATGAAAGTGTTTAATAAAAATGAAGGTAACTTCTGAAAGAACTACAATGCTGCATGTTGTGGTTCAGCCCCAAGCAGAGGCTGAGCACCACCAGCCACTCACTCATCTTTGTAAGGGGAGAAAACAAACCAAGGCCCACCACACTTAGGAAAAAGACAATTTACTGACAAGTGCTTTGAGAGAGGAACAATAACAGACACACACAGTGATAACACAGAGCACTTTACCTGACCAAGGAGAAGCTGACAGAGACCACTGTAGCATCACAAGAACCATGGAACCAAACAACCCCTCCGTCTACCCCACCAGCCCCTTTTATAGGGGCCTGATTGATGCCAGGTGGTGTGGAAACAGCCCGGGACAACTCAGCTCACCTATGCTGGCTGCTTGGGGAGGTCAGTTCTGGCCCGGCCACAACCAGGATACTGTGTCTACTCATTCCTCTGGGCAGGTCATGTATGTGTCTATTTGACAGGAATAAAAGTCAGGTCACTGTAAAGAGCTCTTGAAATTCCACCCTATTATTTGCATCGGAGTTCTGATAGACGTTTATAGGATTGATTCGATAAACTTTCACTTCCTTCTTGTTCACATCCCAGCTCATAATGACATTTACAGTAGCTAAAAGGTCACTCGATTTTCCTTTATGTTTTGGAGAGAAAAATGTAGAATTATTAAGGAACATATTTCCAGAGATGAGAAAGTAAGAACTGTCTAGGGTATAAATAACAAATAAACTGTCAGTGACCTTTTGGTGATATCTTCCATGCATTATTCTAAAATTATTTTAATTATGTTTTTAACAGTTCTGTAGATATGGCTCCAAGATGAAATACTAGTGAAAATCATGACTATTTTATGTGTGCATAACTGAGTCTTTATTGAACCAACTAATTGGCCACTGGGCACCAAAACCTGACTTTTACTCTTTTATACCAAAAGTTTTCATTGCCTTCAATGTTCTTTCTGTTTATGCTGCCCTTTCTTTATTCTTAATTCAATACGGATTTGTATAAGCATCTCCCAAGAATGTTACTAGGAATTGCAAGAATGATGTGCATGCAACAGGATATATGCATAACCTTAAAAGTCATTATCCCTCAAAACAAACAAGCTAAAATAGCCTGTTAATAGCAAATGTAGTAATGTCATGTTGTGGCTCTGAAAGGTACAAGTAAAAATTTATGACTAATGAAGAGTATGTTTTAAATTACCACTCTATGTTACTTCTAGCCATGTATTTAACTAACCATTTGGGGCTGCATACTCAACAGAAAACAGTCCACTTCTGTAAATCTAAATGTTTAAGTCAGGCTGGCTTCCAAGTGTAATTCAAGCCAAATTGCTACTGGCCTTGGTGGATTGTATGTAAGAGGTTAAAAACACCAGTGTGCATTTAACTATTAGACAATATTGTGGGTGGAGATCTGCAAGGTTGATGTGAGAAGCAGCCAAAGGAGGGAGTCTTACAGCAGCAAGACCTGTTTTGGTCAAAGAGTGCAGAATAAACAGTTTCTACAGAGAATATTGAAGGCCACGGTGCCCAGAGTGAGACTTTTTGCTTCATTAACAATGAAATGAATATTAAAGTCAACACCCTTCAATATGCTAATGAGTTACATGGAATACATGCTAAACATATATGACTACAGTAGTCAACTCTCCACCTAAACCATGTTAAATGTTGACCCTGGGAGGGAACATCTAAGATTTGGGTATAAAAGATAGTGAGGAAATTGTGAGAGAGAAGAGATTGAAGACCCCAAAGAGGCAGTCAGTGGGCTGTACTCCTTCTTCTGCACCCAAGACAGAGACACCTTCTTGGTAAGCAGCTGCAATTTCCCCTTTTTGGTGAGAATACCTGGGATAGTGTTTTGCTTGCATTATCATCATCATATAATAATGCTATTGCAGTCATTTCATTTATTAACAGCAAATCTGTACTTTTTTAACTCTTGCTTTAATAAACTTTCTGTTAGCTTCAACTTTGCGCAGCTGTCTCAGTAAAAGTCCTTCTGGCCTCTGACAGTCAACCACTGACTCTTATATGTGGTTATATATATAATCCTTTAGATATAAACTGTTGACCGATTCTGTTCTTTTGGTCTGTTGACTAAGACTGGACCTTGCTCCACCTAGGCTCTTATCTGGTAAGGAGTTTAGAGAGCAAGGAGATTCTTTCTGAACCTTGAGACTTTACAGGAGGGCCTCCCTCAGCCACCAATTGGATTCATACCCTTTACATGACACTTCCCATTATAAAACATAAGACGATTAGTTTGTGATAAATTTGTCTTGTACCCTATAGGATCTTTCTGTATCATATAACGAGGGTCCATGTTGATATGGGTAGAATGCATCATTAGATTATCAGGCCTTTATATGTCCAAATGCTCCGTTTGGATTTTATTCCTATACACATAAAGAAAAAAATTTCTTATATAAAATCCCAAATATCTGTATTATCTATTTTAACAGTAAGTAACATATTGTAAAGATTAGGTACTAGTCAAGTAGGAACTAATAGAAGCTAATATGCATGTGTTGATAGAAATGTATTTCACTAATATAGTCTTTAAAAAAGCTATAATTTACCAAATAATATTCTTCATTCCTTTTGTTTAAGATAGAAGCATCAGAAGTCTCAAACCAACACATAATTCCATAATTTGCTTGTTTCCAAAAAGTCCTGATTTTCTGTGGCAGATAAACAGAGATGACATTCAAGAGTATGTTCAGACAGCAACAAATTAGGTGCAAGAAATATTTCCTTGCTGAAGGGTGCTGACTTTAGTGAAAAAAAAAAAATTAAAATCTTTTATGAGCAGATAACAGTAGAAGAAAACCTTCAACAATGGTAAAGATCACCCTGCTGTGGTCACTGCAGTAGTATAAACTGTGGTGAAATAAAGAGACTGAAGCATAAAATGTGTATTAGACTACCAAGTTCATTAGGCTGAAGTAATTTCCATGTTGTCTTTCTCCAGCTTTTATGTCATCTTTCCAATCATCTGAGATGCCCCAGGGATATCAGACACCTATCAAAATGTTTCTTATATATATTTTTTTTTCCATATACATATGTATATATGGATGGATAGATATTCCTCTTTTGATTTCAAATAATGATGTTGAAATTGTGAAGGTCAAACTTCCTTGGGGAATTGGTGGTTTCTTACAAGCTCGGCTGTATAATGGGCACTATTGCAGCTGTTTCATTAACTGATGGATTGATACTATTCAACCTGGTATGGAAAAAAGGAAGAAAAAAAGGTTGAATCTCTTGTTTAAGAAGTAAGAGTCCTTTGTAGAAGGGATGGGTGAGATGTACAACTGTTAAAGGAATAGGGAAATATTCTCTATTATCCAAAACTCATTTCTGTGCTCTGGAGGATGCTCTGTGATTAAATGAGCATGGACAGGGACTGTTAGTTTGTTGTCTGTGAGATCCGATGTGAAGAGTAAATAATCTGATGAATGAACAGTTTTAAGAAATACTGAATTTATTTTTTTTCAACATATTATACGGAATATTGCCATTTCTTAATTTCTTTTACTTGAATACTTGTTGAAAAAACTTTAACACTGCCTGTAACAGCAGCAGTTAAAATACTTTCCTCTGTTAGGTTTCTTCTCAATCAATAAATGAATTACAGTTTTATCTGTAAAGAAGAAAGAAAGAGTTGTTTATATCAGGATATGCTCAAAGAATTATAATGGCATCCAGAATTGGAAAGGAGATGTACGCATTTTTAAAATAGGATTAGGTTTATAGCAAGATACTTTTAATTTTAAGGCTGTGGCTTTAGTAGCTGTGCTAATTTTAGCACCCATTCTTCAGTAACATTTTGTCTATCCTAGCATTACAAACAGTTCAAACAGGGCTTCAAGCTTTTTAATGTAATGTCACATAGCTGGAGTAAGCAGCATTTGAATCAGCAAGACTGTTAACAATGGGAAGAATAAAGTATTTAGAAAGAGTACTAATTATCCTATCATTATTGCAATGTCAGTGACTAATACTTTGAGACAAATTCAATTATCGGTTCTAAACTGAACTCTACTGCAAGCAGAAATTGAAAATTAGAGTTGAAAACCTGAAAAAATAATAACCCAGCCCTTCTTTATAACAAAAACAAAATCAAAATAAAACCAAAACCAAAAACAAACAAACAAAAAAAGGAAACGTCTACTCTTTAACATAATTATTCATATTATTTTTCTGGTACAGTATTATTATAAGAGCAGCAGCTGAGGATACATATATTTATAGTGTATAATAGAAGAATAGGGACTATCCTTTCTTCAGAAGCAGCTAGTTAATATTGTTTAACCTTTACAGATTTAGAGATTAAATTTGTGTTGGCACTTGTTGACATTGTAGATAAAATCAAAAATAGGTTTAATAGAATTTTAATTCCGGTCAGGAATAAAACCACTGCAATGTTGATCAATCTTACTTACTTCTTAATATTTGCCTTTCCTTTCTAAGGAAAGAAGGATGATGGTATCTTGAAATCTTTCTAACTTTTAGTGTTTAAAAATACATAATTTTAAAAAATAATTTTTTAAAGCTTACTGAATTTTGGTGAGGTTTAGATTTCATGCTGTTGTGGTTAAAACCAAGAATAATCATATATCTGGACCATCTGCTCTGAGCAAGGCATGTAGAATGCTTGGGAATGCTTATAAATGGATTCTGGGAAAAAGTATATGGAAAATGAGATTACTTCTTGAACTATATAACAATACAATTTTTTCACTTATCTTTTTTGAGTTTATTATAACTTGAACATTGTTGTAAAACAATACTAGGTCCACTCTGAGCCACTTAGTTTAAGCGTGAGCAATACTTCCATAATGGTAGTCAAAGAAGCAAAAAAGTACTTAGGAAATGGCCTAAGTACTTTGCACCTAGGAATATAGAAAATCCAAGATTTGGGTAGCTGCCTACTGTTTCTAGGCCACAATTGCCATTTTTCATTCTACCTCCTGCTCATTTATTGCAGTCACTTCTGGTCCAGCGTACTATATGCACACGAGCTATATACGTTGCAGAGTTTATTATGAAGCTCTGATACATTTTATTCCTAGCTTTCATCTTTGTTATGAAATAAATAAACTACACAAAAAGCCCTTGATTTTCTAGACAGACTTCATCTGTGTTTTTCTGGTACAAGAAATGTATTCGTTTTCTTTTTGGGTTTTCTTGGTAGTTTTTGTGTGTGGTTTTGTTTTTGGTTTTGGGGTTTGGTTTTTTTTTTTTGGGGGGGTTGTTTGGGGTTTTTTTGAGAGGATCTTCTTGGATTGTGACAAGAATTGACTTTTGCTTCACTGGCTCCTCTTTTTTTTTTGCTCAACGTAGGTTCTGTCTATCTGGAAATCCATTTAAAAATTCATTGTGAAATTTTCTGTAGCCAGGAAAGATAAATGTCTCCCAGCAGGGATCAGTTTCAAGGAAACAATTGACATTGACTTTGGCAGGGACTGCATGAGTCACACTTATGGAGGTGTTTGGAATGGTGTGCAGTGGGTGTTTCCTAATCTGATGGTGGCTTGCTTGCTTCTCCTGAAAGAATGCTTGCTACCCTTTATTGTGTCTCAAGCAGAGTCTTCTAGCAACAGCTTGAAATATAGTAACTAAATATAGACCTGTTTATTATATCCACCTCTGTACTATTTAATTTATTCTTATCATGGGCAGGTAAACATTTATATTGTATTGATAGGAAAGACTGACACTGCCCATTGAGATGCTGACTGGAAAACAGCAATCATGTCTTGTTTTCAGTGGTAAATATTTTTAAAGTTTTCACCAAATCAGGGAGACCTACAAGTTTACCTGGCAAAGATGGTTCTCTCTTGGAGACCCATTTGAGTCCTGTCTTTGCTCAACATGGAACAAAGCTCTGAACTTTGAACACAGATTTTAGCCAATAGCTTTCAGTTACAAAGGCAAAAAAATAAAGAAATATAATGGAAAGAGAGAATGTATTACTTTTGTCAGTGTCATCCAGACCTGAGAAAAGAAACCAAAGGAATTACTATCAAACCCAGTGTCTCCTGAAAATGTATTCAACAAGACAGCATGCTTCAATTGAAACATATTTTGCTAAAAACATTTTAAAATCTATAATTAATTTTTTTCCAGTGCTTTAGCTATGTGTTTTTATGTGATGCTTCATGATAAATTTTATGCAGCAGAAGTACTGTTATCTTTCTTTTTCTGATGAAAATGTATAAAATAAATTTATCTAGGGGGAAAAAAAAACAACAAACCAGCCTCAAAAAGTGTTTTGAAGAAAAGTTGCTCTCTAATTAAGCACAAAAATATTATACAATAAAATAAATCCTTTAAGTGCACGTGTAAAGACTCATATAAACGCACATACATATGCTAAGAATGAAAATGAACTTCAGTCCTATGTAAATTAATTTATTGTTTACCACAAGATTACCATCCTGTAATAGATCCTCTGTGTGCTCCTTAGTTCAATGCAGTGGTAGGATCCTGCTGCATCTCCAAAGTTAGACTGACAGAAGCAGTACCAAGGAAATCGGCAGGAAGCCTAACAGCTGCAAGAATAAGGATGCTGAAATCAGTAATGCCACGGCTCTGGGGGAACAGTGGGATGGCCAACCCAAGACTGGTATCCCTTGGGCTAGCAAAGGTTTCTTTTTCCAGACTAAGCTTGGGATACAATTACATAGTGAACTTGAATGTACAATTCTAGGCAGCAAGGGAAAAGAGAGACACTAAACTTAACTGATGAGAGAGAGCGCAGACAGATATTGCAATGAGCAATCTGCTCACTTCAGTATAAAGATGAAAATAAGTGGGCTAAAGGGAATGTAAGAAAGCTTCCTGGGGAAAAGTAAAGCAGAGAGCTTATTGTTTTACAGTTTTATACTATGTGCTACTCACTGTGAAAACAATGCATTAGTAGTCTATTCAGAACCTGTCTTCTACTCCTTTTAATCACTTTGTTGTTTATAAGGGATGGGAGGGGAAGGGGGAGAGGGG